>SJYX01004052.1:478540-496171 GCA_006410675.1 Oreotragus oreotragus
TCTCTTATACACATCTAAATATATATATATATATATATATATAAAATAAAGTGTATAACATGCAAGTTAGACTCAAGAGCAGATAAATCTTTATTCACAATTCTTACTATCTCCTTAGGAAATATTCCACAGTATTAATTGCTTGAACAGAACCCATGAAAAATTTAAAATTATTAATATATTTTAACAAAGTGCTTTCCAGAAAAATTTTATATTTTTTTCTTAAATTCATTGGACAGTGTCATCCTAAGTGCACTCTGACTGATTAGGCAAAAAAAAATGACTTTTATTTTATTTGCAATTCACTAATTACTTATAATAAATGTTTTTATGTTTCTCAGTTCTTTGAGTCTGTTTTATGAGTATTTTGTTCATGATTTTTTTTTTTCTGCCTGTCTTCTTGGCATTAGCTCTCTCTCTGTGACTTGTAAGGTTCTTTACATATGTGTGTGTGTGATAAGTTGCTCTGTTGTGTCTGACTCTTTGTGACCCCATGGACCACGGCCCTCCAGACTCTTCTTTCTGTGGGATTCTCCAGGCTGAAGAATATGGGTGTAGGTTGCCATGGTCTCCTCCAGGGGATCCTCCCGACTCAGGGATCAAACCCATGTCTATCATATCTCCTGACCTGGCCTGTGGGTTCCTTACCACTAGAGCCACCTGGGAAGCTCAAACTTCCAGGAGAGTTATACTTTTGTGAATTTGATAGAATTGCCCTCATGTGATTTAACTGCTTTTAATTTGAATCCCCATATAATACACCTGCTTCATATGAACACCAGCTTCTGTGCCCAGGAGAACTGAAGCTTTTTTGGAACAAAACAGGATCTATCACCATTTCAAACCATCAGTCCCATAGAGTTAGATGAACTGAGTTATATTAAGGGGAAGCCGAGTTTAAACATCTTATTCGCCAAAATTCTGCTTCCTGGGTCCAGACAGTTCCCCACATCTTCCCTGTCCTTCACAATAAACACTCATGTACTGTATACATACAGAAGGCTTAAAATACAATTTAAAAAAAGCTTTTGTCCTGCACACGCACATCATATCACCTGGTTAGCAAAATATCATTACTACCAGTCCTCTGGATGCCCTATGGTAACCCCACTTTTGAATTTTTTAAACTCAGTTTTATTGAGTCACAGTTACATAATATAAAAGGCACACATTTTAAGTATATTATTTGACATTCTTTGACAAATATCAGTTCAGTTCTGTTGAGTCACTCAGTTGTGTATGATTCTGAGAACCATGGACTGCAGCACACCAGGCTTTCCTGTGTATCACCAACTCCCAGAGTTTACTCAAACTCATCTCCATTGAGTCCGTGATGCCATCCAACCATCTTATCCTCTGTGCTCCCCTTCTCCTCTAACCTTCAATCTTTCCCAGCTTCAGGGTCTTTTCATATGAGTCACTTCTTTACATCCGGTGGCCCAAGTATTGGAGTTTCAGCTTCAGCATCAGTCCTACCAATGAATATTCAGGACTGATTTCCTCTAGGATGGGCTGGTTGGATCTCCTGGCTCTCAAAGGACTCTCAAGAGTCTTCTCCAACACCACAGTTCAAAAGCATCAATTCTTCAGTGCTCAGCTTTCTTTCAGTCTGACTCTCACATCCATACATGACCACTAGAATAACCATAGCTTTGACCTGATGGACACTTGGCAAAGTAATGTCTCTGCTTTTTAAGATGCTGTCTAGATTGGTCATAACTTTTCTTCCAAGAAGAAATCTTCTTTTAATTTCATGCCTGCAGTCACCATCTGCAGTGATCTTGGAGCCCCCCAAAATAGTCTCTCACTGTTTCTATTGTTTCCCTATCTATTGCCATGAAGTGATGGGACCAGATGCCATAATCTTAGTTTTTGGAATGTTGAATATTAAGCCAACTTTTTCACTCTCTTCTTTGACCTTCACCAAGAGGCTCTTTAGTTTGTCACTTTCTGTCATAAGTGTGGTATCATCTGTATATCTGAAGTTGTTGATATTTCTCCCGGCAATCTTGTTTCCAGCTTGTACTTCATCCAGTCCAGCATTCCTCATGTTCTACTCTGCATATAAGTTAAATAAGCAGGGTGATAATATACAGCCTTGATGTACTCCTTTCTTTATTTGCAACCAGTCTGTTGTTCCATGTCCAGTTATAATTGTTGCTTCTTGAGCTGCATACAAATTTCTCAGGAGGCAGGTCCGGTGATCTGGTATTCACATCTCTTGAAGAATTTTCCACAGTTTGTTGTGATACACACAGTCAAATGACTTGGCATAATCAGTAAAGCAGAAGTAGATGTTTTTTCTGAAACTCTCTTGCTTTTTCTATGATCCAGTGGATGTTGACAATTTTATCTCTGGTTCCTCTGCCTTTCTAAATCCAGCCTGAACATCTGGAAGTTCATGGTTCACATGCTGTTGAAGCCTGGCTTGGAGAATTTTGAGCATTACTTTGCTGGCATGTGAGATGAGTGCAACTGTACAGTAGTTTGAACATTGTTTAGCATTGCCTTTCTTTGGGATTTGAATGAAAACTGACCTTTTTCAGTCCTGTGGCCACTGAGTCATCCAAATTTGCTGGCATATTGAGTGCAGCACTTTCACAGCATCATCTTTAAGGATTTGAAAGAGCTAAATGGAATTACATCACCTCCTCTAGCTTTGTTCATAGTGATGCTTCCTAAGGCCCACTTGAATTCGCATTCCAGAATGTCTGGCTCTAGGTGAGTGATCACAGCACCGTATTGTCTGGGTCATGAAGATCTTTTTTGTATGGTTCTTCTGTGTGTTCTTTCCACCCCTTCTTAATATGTTCTGCTTCTGTTAGGTCCATACCATTTTTGTCTTTTATTGAGCCCATCTTTGCACAAAATGTTCCCTTGGTATCTCTAATTTTCTTGAAGAGCTCTCCAGCCTTTCCCATTCTATTGTTTTCCTCTATTTCTTTGCATTGATCACTGAGGAAGTCTTTTTATCTCTCTTTGCTATTCTTTGGAACTCTGCATTCAAATGGGTATATCTTTCCTTTTCTCCTTTGCCTTTATCTTCTCTTCTTTTCACAGCCACTTGTAAGCCCTCCTTAGACAGCCATTTTGCCTTTTTGCATTTCTTTTTCTTGGAGATGGTCTTAGTCACTGCCTCCTGTACAATTTCATGAACCTCCATCCATAGTTCTTCAGGCACTGTCTATCAGATTTAATCCCTTGAATCTATTTGTCACTTCCACTGTATAATCATAAAGGATTTTGTTTAGGTCATACCTGAATGGTCTAGTGATTTCCTCTACTTTCTTCAGTTTAAGTCTGAATTTGGCAATAAGGAGTTTATGATCTGAGCCACAGTCAGCTCCCAGTCTTGTTTTTGCTGACTGTATAGAGCTTCTCCATCTTTGATTGCAAAGAATATAATCAATCTGATTTCAATATTGACCATCTGGTGATGTCCATGTGTAGAGTCTTCGCTTGTGTTGTTGGAAGAGTGTATTTGCTATGACCAGTGCATTCTCTTTGCAAAACTCTGTTAGCCTTTGCTCTGCTTCATTCCGTACTCCAAGGCCAAATTTGCCTGTTACTCAAGGTATTTCTTGACTTCCTATGTTTGCATTCCAGTCCCCTATAATGAAAAGGATATCTTTTTTGGGTGTTAGTTCTTGAAGGCCTTGTAGGTCTGTTCAACATCAGCTTCTTCAACATTACTGGTCAGGGCACAGGCTTGGATTACTGTGATATTGAATGGTTTCGCTTGGAAATGAACAGAGATCATTCTGTCGTTTTTGAGACTGTATCCAAGTACTGCATTTAGGACTCTTGTTGACTATGATGGCTACTCCATTTCTTCTAAGGGACTCCTGCCTGCAGTAGTAGATATAGTGGTTATCTGAGTTAAACTCTCCCATTCCGGTCCATTTTAATTCACTGATTCCTAAAATGTCAATGTTCACTCCTGCCATCTTCTGTTTGACCACTTCCAATTTGCCTTGATTCATGGACCTGAACATTTCAGATTCTTATGTAATATTGGTCTTTACAGCATGGGACTTTACTTCCATTACCAGTCACATCAACAGCTGGGTGTTTCTTTTGCTTTGGCTCCATCCCTTCATTCTTTCTGGAGTTATTTCTCCACTGATCTCCAGTAGCATATTGGGCACCTACCAACCTTGGGGGTTCATCTTTCAGTGTTAAATCTTTTCATCTTTTCATACTGTTCATGGGGTTTTCAAGGCAAGAAGTCTGAAGTGGTTTGCCATCCCTTCTCAAGTGGACCATATTTTGTCAGAAATCTCCACCATGACCCATCTGTCTTGGGTGGCCTTACACAGCATAGATCATCATTTCATTGAGTTAGACAAGGCTGTGGTCCATGTAATCAGCTTGGTTAGTTTTCTGTGATTGTGGTTTTCAGTCTGTCTGACCTCTGATGGAGACGGATAAGAGGCTTATGGAATCTTCCTGATGGGAGAGATGACTGAGGGGGAAACTGAGTCCTGTTCTGATAGGCGGGCCCATGCTCAGTAAATCTTTAATCCAATTTCTTTTGATGGACGGGGCTGTGTTCCCTCCCTGTTGTTTGACCTGAGGCCAGTGAAGAGGATAATAAGGTAATGAAGAGGTAATGAAGAGAATGGGGAGCTCCTTCACAAGGTCCCATGCAGGCACTGATGCACTCAGTGCCCCGGACCCTGCAGCAGGCCACCGCCAACCCACATTTCTGCCAGAGACTCCTGGACACTCATGGGCAAGTCTGGGTCAGTCTCTTGTGGGGTCACTGCTCCTTTCTCCTGGGTCCTGGTTCACACAAGGTTCTGTTTGTGCCCTCCAAGAGTATATGTTGACAAGTATATATGTCTATAATCTAGATAAAAATCGTGTTCATTACTTCCAAAATGTTCCCATGTGCTCTTTTGCAATCAGTGGCCATTCTCTTCACCCCATGCCCCAAATAACCAATGTAAGCTGTCACTAAAGATTAGTCTTAAATGTTCTAAAATGTCATATAAATATAATCCTGCATTGTATATGTACTTGGTGTCTCTGACTTTTTTGCACAACAATAATTTTGAGATTTATCTATGTTGTATCATGTGTATGTAGGAAGTTACTGTTTAGCTCTGAGCAGTATTGCATTGTTTACCACAATTTGCACACCCACAGTTGAATTGCTTCCATTATATTTAGTTGTTAATATAACTACTAAAAATATATTTATGTACAAGTATGAGCATATACCTCATGTGGATGTTTGCTGTTATTTCTCTTGTATAAGTAGACAAGAAGTTGTTGTATGTAAAAATTGCTGTGTACAGGTCTAAATTCTTAGTATTTCCAAAGCAATTTGTACTATGTTACATTCATACCAGAAATGCATGAATGTTTTATTTAATGCATATCCACTAGGTAAGTTTAGTTTAGTGGTTTTGTTTTTGATTGTTTTGTTTTAGCTACTGTGATTTTAAAATGTATTTCAGAAGGATTAATGCCATTGATCATCTTTTCTTGTACTTATTGGTCATTCATTCCTATATACTTTTTGTAACTCATCTGTTGACATTTTTTGTCTATTCTATTTTCAGATTAGCTTATCTTTTTATCATGGAATTAAAAGTTTCCTTCAAATATTTCAGATACAAGATTTTTGTGTATATGCATATGTGATAAATCATTCCTATAATATATATTTTCTATAGCATATATAAATATAAATAATATAGACATGTGCATAATGTTTATACATCATGTTATATATTTATGTATACATATGTATATGCCATTCCTATAATATGTTTATATATAATGTATATTAGAAATACATATACTTATTATATATATGTACTGCATATTTCTAACATATATGCTTATATATTCTATAATATTTATATATAAATAAGTTACAATTACCTTTATATGTTAGAAATATTTTTACCAGTCAGACGGTGCCTTTTCATTTTCTTAATGATACCCTTTTTGTCAAATTTATTACAGTCTAATATGTATACAATAGAGTATCCATTTTAAGTGCACATGTGATGAGTAAGATGCCTACAACAATACATTTACATCATACTTTTTTTTCTCTTCCTCTTTGAAAGCTATCCTTGCCTCCACTCCTGGCTGTTGACAGACAACTGCTAATCTGCCTTCTGCCAAAAGAGGTTAGTTTGCATTTTCTAGATTTTATATGAATGAAAGCATGCAGTGTTTATATCTGACCGCTTTCACTCAGCATCATGCTTCATCCGTGGCGACCGATCCAGCTGTCACATGTTTTAGTAGCCTGCTGCTTTTTATTATGAAGTAGTATTCCACTGCATAGATAGGCTGCGTTGTGTTTACCCCTCCTCTGGTTGCTGAGCATTTGAACTGCATCCCTATAAAGCTGTTGTGGTACCAGTGTTCGCGTGGACGTCTATTTTCATTCTGCTTGGGTAGGAATCTAGGAATGGAATGGTTGAGGTTTATATGGTCATTTATGCTTAACCCCTAAACTGCCTAATAATTTTCTAATGACTGGATCATTTTGCACTCCTACCAGCAATGATGTGAAAATTTGTTATCCCTTATCTCACCAGCATTTACCATCATCAGCCTTTTTAATTTTCTTGCTAATGTGTATACTGTGACATCTTATTATGTTTATAATTAGCTTTGCCCTGATGACTGAGGCTACTGAGCATCTTTTCACATGCTATTTGCCATCTCTAAAACTTTTGGGGGGGTTTCTTTTCAAGAGTTTGCCCCATTTATTAGAGTCAGTTGTGTTTTTATTGTGGGTTTGGAAGCTTTTTCTTTAGTTTGGATATAATTCTTCATTAGATATATCTTTTGTCAGTAGTGGCTCTTCTTCCATAGCTTCTTTTTTAGTGTTTCAAGTGGTGTCTTTCAAAGAGAAAAAGGTATTAATTTAAATGAAGTCTAACCACCTTTTCTATTATGGTTAATTTTGTAGATGGTGTAGGCTTAAAAACTTTCCTCCTATGTTTGCATCTAGAAGTTTTATAATTTTAGTTTTTACTTTTACTAAAGTTTTTGCTTTTAGTCCTGTGTTTCATTTTGTGTTCATCATGAAAGCTATATGCTGAGATTCAGATTTTTCCTTGTGGATATTAATGGTTCCCTGGTAGCTCAGCAAAAAAAAAAAAAAAAAAAAATCTGCTTACCAATGCAGAAGCCACAGGAGACCTGGATTCGATCCCTGGGTCAGGAAGATCCCCAGGAGGAGGAAATGGCAATCCATTGCAATGATTCTTGCTCGGAAAACCCCATGGACAGAGGAGCCTGGTGACCTGCGGTACATAGGGTCGCAAAGAGTTGGACATGACTGAGCACACAGACATACCAATGGTTCCAGCATCATTTGCCTAAAAACAACCACAATAAAACCATAATTTCCTCTATTTACCTAGGTACATTTTATGAGAATCAGTTGACCATATATGTTTGGATATATTTCTGGCCTCACTATTCAAATCCATTGATCTGTATGTCTATACTTTTGCTAATACCTTATTATCTTTAGGCTTCCCTGGTGGCTCAGAGGTTAAAGCGTCTGCCTGCAATGCAGGAGACCTGGGTTTGATCCGTGGGTCAGGAAGATCCCCTGGAGAAGGAGATGGCAATCCACTCCAGTATTCTTGCCTAGAGAATTCCATGGACAGGGGAGTCTGGCGGGCTATTTTCCATGGGGTCGCAAAGAGTCAGACACAACTGCTCCTCGTACTAATCATGAGGAGCAATTGTCATCATGAAAGATTTTAGTGCTTTTCTAGACATGAGCAGATACAAGAATTGTGCTCATAACATTGCCTCCTGAAAATATCTAACTGTCTGAAGACCTGTCCTGCCAGTTTTTCCCAGAGCACAGAGTGCCTCATTTCTGCTCTCCACCCTGAACTCCTTTCAGAGGTTGTGGAAAATCAACAGCTGAGGCAGCACATTATTTAATCCTTGCAGAGGTAATTGGCAAGTTTCAATGGTGAGTGCTGAGTTGTAGTTGATGATAATATTACTTACATTATATTTTCAATTATTGTTGCTAGTATACAAAATGCAATTGATTTTATACCTTAATTTTTCCATCTTAACCACACAGATAAATTCACTTATTAGTTGCAGCAAAAAATTTTTTTGTAGATTTCTTAGAAATTTTCTATATTTATGATTTTATTCTCTGTAAATAAGACAGTTTAACATTTTCCAATTTATTTGCAATTTATTTAACTTTTTCTTGCTTTATTACACTTGTTGAATTCTCTATAAATACTGTTCAATAGAAATGGTAAGATTTGGTTAGATTTTCATCATTGCCTTTTATTAGGTTGAGAAAATTCCCCGTTTATTGACAGTTTCCATCATGAATGGGAGTTAAAATTTATCAAATGGTTTTCTGCATCTATTGATATGATCATATTTCCCCTCTTCTTTCTCTGGTAAATATGGTGAGATACATTTCTGCCAATGATAACCATTCTTCTAGTTCTTATTTTTATCATGTTCTTCAACCATTATGCTTTCATCATATATTTTTATATTTCCATAAACCATATATTGTGAGTATGTGTGTTTGACTTCATATTATGGGTGTCAAACCATAGTTACTTTATTGAAATTTGTTTTTCCAGTCAATGATGTGTTTTATGATCTGTCTCTATTTAGACTGACGTGCTCATGGTGTTGTGTGTAGTCACTTAGTCATGCCCAACTCTTTACAACCCTTGGGACTGTAGTCTGCCAGGCTGCTCTGTGCATGGTATTTTTCAGTCATGAATACTGGAGTGGATTCCCATTTCCTTCTCCAGAGGATCTTCCGGACCCAGGGATCAAAGCCACGTCTCCTGTGTCTCCCGCGCCCCAGGCAGGTTCTTTGCCACTGAGCCAGCTGGGAAGCCGTTTGTATGTGATAGCAGCAGTAATGTAGTCCTGTCTTCTCCGGCTCTTTGGCACCGCATAGACTGCAGCCTGACAGGCTCCTCTGTCCATGGGGTTCTCCAGGAAAGAATACTGGAGTGGGTTGCCATTCACTATGGCGTATTTATTGTCGCTCATCTGTACCATTCACTTATGTAAATATTACATATTTAAACAAACAATATATTCCTTCAGCTTTACAAGACAATGCCAACTTCTTTTCCAAAGTAGTTGCAGCAGTTTACATTTTCATAAATGCATGACATGGCTAGCTGCTCCGTATGCGTGGAAACTTCCAGTCGTGTCTGCCTTCCGTTGTTTTCAGTGTGGTCTGTGCACATTGATATCCCTTTGTGGTTTTATTTGTTGGTAAATAAACACTAACATCTCCTGCTGTCTCTTATACACATCTAGATGTGTATAAGAGACAGCTTTCACAGCATCATCTNTTAAACAAACAATATATTCCTTCAGCTTTACAAGACAATGCCAACTTCTTTTCCAAAGTAGTTGCAGCAGTTTACATTTTCATAAACGCATGACATGGCTAGCTGCTCCGTATGCGTGGAAACTTCCAGTCGTGTCTGCCTTCCGTTGTTTTCAGTGTGGTCTGTGCACATTGGTATCCCTTTGTGGTTTTATTTGTTGGTAAATAAACACTAACATCTCCCGGATACAGTTTTTTTTTTTTTTTTGCTTACTTTTGATTTTTGTTTCTCTTTGAATTACCTGTTCATATTTGTTTAATGTAGACTCCAATGGCATTAAGCTTTATGGATGAATTTGGAGAAAATTATTTAAAATATTGACTATACCTACTAAAAGTTCTTTACTTTTACCTTTCTTAGTGCCATCAAATAAAGATTTGCTATTTTCTCCATGTATCTTTTTTGTTAGATTTATCTGACAGTTAAGTTTTTAATATTTTAGCAATGCAATTACTACATTAAAATTATACTTTATTGTTCTGTATTGTTAGTATATAAGAATTCACTTTATTTTTAATTTTGGTATTATATTTAAGCACCTAGCTATAGTTTTAAAATTATCAATTTTAATAAATTGGCTGTGGATTCCCTTGCTTCCTTTATTCTCCTTTATGACCAATATTTATTTGCTTTTTTTCTTTCTTTATGGGTGAAGACTGCCAATTAAATTTTGAATAGAAGTGGTGATTGTTAGCATCATTTTTGTTTGTTTCTGATTTTAAAAGCAGTGTTCCTAAGCATTTACTATAGAGTCTGATGGGATTTTGGTTGATACTTTTATTAAGATAATAGAGTTTCCTTTTGCTTTAAGTCTGAAGAGAGTTTTAACTATTATTTTATATAGAAGCTAAATTTTATCAACTCCCCCCTTCTATTGAAGAGACTGTAAAGGCTTTCCCTTTTAATCTGTCCACATAGGAAAACTATTAAAATGTTTTCTAAAATTAAGCAAAAATGTTGAATTTGCTTCTCCACTCACAGATATTCGTTAAGTCTTACTTTGTGTCTAGTATTTTGCTAGGATTTAGAGATAAGTTTATAACAATGAAGAAAGACATAATAATAATTAAAGCCTTAATTATATTTTTAAGAAACAAATACATAATATGGCACGGCAATAGTGTTTTATACACAAATAAAATGAGATAGAGATTGCATGGTGCTTTTCTTCATTCAGGTATAACAAAGTACGAGCCTGTTAGCTTATAAACAGCAGCTTTTTAATTCTCACAGATCAGCAGTTCAAGCTCAAGGTGCCAGCATGGTGCCGGCCTTCTTTTTGGTTCATAGCTGGGACTTTCTTGCTATGTCCTCAAATGGTGGTAGGGACTAACACACTCTGTGGGATCCCATTTCTAAGGGCATTCATCCATTTGTGAATGCCCCACCTTCATAACTTAAGCACCTCCCAAAGATCCCACTTCCTAATGCCATCATCTTTGCTAGTTGGGATTTCAACATATGAATTCTGAGGAATTCAGACCATAGGATTGCACCTTGACTCCCCATCTTTAAGAAAACATTTAAGAATGTTCTATCTGATTTAAAAAGTGATTAAAAAATGACATGTAAGCAGAGACTACAAGGAAGGGAGAAAAGGAACTATGTGGATCCATGAAGGAAGAGCTTTCCAGGTGAAGTAAATGACATGTGCAAAGGTCCTGTGGCAGAACCACAGAGAAGTAGTTGGGAGGTGTGACTGGGGAGGAGCGAGTGGCAATGCTCCATAATAAACAGACGAAGAGGCAGCTGCATGTTGGATTGTGCAGGTTCCAAATAATCAGATTTTATTATGGGGTCTTGATGAACATGGCCAGAACCTGACTTCTGTTCTGAAGTGGATAAGACCCTGGAAACTTTGAGTGTGAGTTCATTTTAAATAGAATACTCCAGCTCCTTTGGGGAAGACAGTGAGAAAGCAAGAGAGAAAAAGGTATTGTAAAGGCAAGTAGGTGATTAGAAGGCTGAGGCAAAACTCCAGATTAGAAAAAATGGTGGCTTGAGGGAGAGAAAAAGATTATGAGTCAGTGCATATACTGAATATCCATGATAGCAAATACTATTATTTACAACATAATTTGCCAGGCACTCCAAGGGATGTGTCAATATGTACTTGTTTCCTTCACTCATAAGAAGATAAATACTATTCTTGCTTCCATTTCACACAAAGAAACTGAGGTGCCAAGAGGTGAAATATCTCTGTTTGTTGTTCAGTCACTAAGTCATGTCCAGCCCTTTGTGGCCCCATGAACTGCAGCATGTCAGACTTCCCTGTCCCTGGCGTTGTTTTAAAAGGGTCAGAGCATAGACTGGGAGCCCTGGTACAATGAAATCTGCCTCCAAAGATGGCACCGGGTAGGTATCCAAAGTGCCCAAGAGCAAGGGCAAGGGAGTTCCTTGACATATGGTTAAATCAGTAGAGGCAGGTTTACATGCTGCCTGAGAGCCCACTAGAGAGTTCCAGAGACACTTTAATAGTCATCTATGATTCTAGGGTGTGTTTGTTGCTTAAGCCAGAAGTCTCAATTCTTCGGAAAAATACAAGAGGATCCCCTTACTAACTAGTGGAGGAGGAGAAGACTTACATAACTTTTCTGTTACTATTGCTACTTTATTTTTAGCTTTGTTTTTAAAAACATTTTATTTTGTATTGGGGTGTAGCTGATTAACAAACAATGTTGTGGTCGTTTTAGGTGAACAGTGATGGGACTCAGTCATACATAGGCATACATAGGCATGTATCTATTCTCCCCCAAACTCCCCAAAGGATACTTAGTTTCCTTGAATTTGAGAGCTTCAGGGAACTCTAGTGTTAACAGACAAAGGGACAAAGAAGTAGAGGATCTGAGATCCTTGCTGTCCTTGCCTATCCTGCTTACCCTGAATGTCCATTCCTTAATACTCAAGAGCTAAATTGGAATTTTCTTGGCTGAAAGATAGAAAAGTCCTTTTCTTCTTGTCTTTTTTTTTTTTTTTTCTAAATGAAGTTCCCTGCATTGTTAGTGTGATGGCACAGTAGACCAAGCTATTATTCTTGCAGAAAACTGTCAATCATATACCTGAGAATCCCTCAGCATCCCAGCTGCTTACACATGCTTGGTCATTTCCATCTTTTCCTAAGGGTGAAATCCTTCAAGGCCCTTAGGTACTTTTTGTTCATCTCAGACATATCTTTTGTTAGTTTTTTGAAATTGGTTTTCCACATGCTTAGGAAACCGAAGTTTATGAGAAGAAAAGACAGAACAGAAGTAGAGAAGAAAACATCGCATATATATGAAATTACATGTGTATAAAAATAATGCATATGTACACAAAACATATGTATACACTAGTGTTTTCATAGGGGGAAGGCAATGGCACCCCACCCCAGTACTCTTGCCTGGAAAATCCAATGGATGGAGTAGCCTGGTGGGCTGCAGTCCATGGGGTCGCTAACAGTTGGATAGACTGAGCGACTTCGCTTTCACTTTTCTCTTGCATGCATTGGAGAAGGAAATGGCAACCCACTCCAGTATTCTTGCCTGGAGAATCCCAGGGATGGGGGAGCCTGGTGGGCTGCCGTCTATGGGGTCACACAGAGTTGGACACGACTGAAGTGACTTAGCAGCAGCAGCAGCAGCAGCAGTGTTTTCATATACGTATGTGTGTATACATGTAAGTGGGGCTTCCCTGGTGGCTCAGTGGTAAAGAATCCACCTGTCAATCCAGAAGACATGGGAGACACAAATTCAGTCCCTGGGTCAAGGAGATTCCCTGGAGAAGGAAACGGCAACTGACTCTAGTATTCTTGCCTGGGAAATTCCATGGACATAGGAGCCTGGCGGGCTACAGTCCACGGGGTCACAAAGAATCGGTGACAACTGAACTACTGCATACACACACACACAGTTAATTTATAATGTTGGGTTAGTTTCTGGGTACAGCAAAATGACTGATTTATTCTAAAATATTCAGAATATTTCATATTTGTCCCATTGTCCTTTATTGCAAGATATTGAATCTAGTTCCTTGTCCCATACAGTAGGACCTTGTTGTTTGTCTGGTTTACATATAGCAGGGTGCATCTGCTAATCTCAAAGTCCTCATTTATTCCTTCCTGCACCTCTTCTCTTTGGTAACCGTAAGTCTGTTCTCTATGTTTATGAGTCTGTTTCTGTTTTGTAGATAAGTTCCTTTTCATGTTTTAGATTCCACATATCAGTGATATCATGCGATATTTTTCTTTGTCTGACTTTATTTGGTATATGTTTTATACAGTGTTTATGGACAGGGATGAAGGTGCATAGCTGTTTAGATCTGTATCAGTTCTTTATCCTGAGGGCTTCCCTGGAGGCTCAGCAGTAAAGAACCTGCTTGCCAATGCAGGAGACATAATAAATGTGGGTTTGACTCCTGGGTGGGGAAGACCTTCTGGAGGAGGGCACGATGACCTACTCCAGTACTCTTGCCTGGAGAATCCCATGGACAGAGGAGCCTGGTGGGCTACAATCCATAGGGTCCCAAAGAGTCAGATATGACTGGAACAACTCACACATGCACACAGTTCTCTACTGTTAGCTCACAACTTATCTGCTTATAATTCCCCCATATATCCTGGTCCCTGGCAGTCCCTCAGCAATTATCAAGGAGATCCAGAATCCAAATCTCAGTTTTACTTGCTCTAGGGACTTAGAATCAACTGAAAAAATTCTTGTGAGCTGAGTATACAAAGGCTTAAGACTATCAACTTTGTTTTCTCTGCATTTTACTATACCAGGCCTATATTAGACACTCAGCAAATGTTTGATTAATGTAAAAATAGTTTCCTATTTTACTTTAAATCTTTTGAATTCCACTCCCCATCTCCCAGAAAAGCACTGTTTGATCCATTATGTTAAACACAGTCCTAAATATATTTATTTCCCATTGACCAACAAACAACCTGCTGGAAATAGTCTTTTACTAAAGTCCTCCCTATTGGGCAGGTATGGGTAGTGAACTTAGCTTAAGTTCATCTCCTTCATCCAGAGTCTTCAGCGAATGGCCAAATAACCATGGGGACAAGATTGCTGCCTGTCTCAGTCTGAGTATTCCTTGCTAACCATTCTTGCCTTCTTTTGTGATCTGTGTAGTGATTTTCACTGCCATCCCTAATTCTAAGCTTGTCTGTTGCAAATGACAGCTTGAACCATGCCTAAACTGTTAGATGTTGTAAAATGCCTGCCTAACAATGGCACCCCACTCCAGTACTCTTGCCTGGAAAATCCCATGGGCGGAGGAGCCTGGTAAGCTGCAGTCCATGGGGTCGCTAAGAGTTGGACACGACTGAGGACTTCACTTTCACTTTTCACTTTCATGCATTGGAGAAGGAAATGGCAACCCACTCCAGTGTTCTTGCCTGGAGAATCCCAGGGACGGGATTCCCTGGTGGGCTGCCATCTACGGGGTCACACAGAATCGGACACGACTGAAGCGACTTAGCAGCAGCAGCAGCAGCAAAACACATTTCAGGACCACCTCTCTCCTGCCTTGGTTTTTCAAATATGTTATTATTGAGTCATAGTTTTTCCTTTCTGGCCCTTCCAAAAGGAAGTAATGGCTTGAAGGATGCAAAGAGGCATGAACATTCCAAAAGTGTTCCAAGAAAAGTGAGTGGGTGGAGAAATTTGCATAGAGCAGAGACCTTCAACTCACTGAGAATAAACAACCATTTTAATGATAATTATTTGTAACATCTTCTTTATTATCCTGGAATGAAAAGCAAAGGTGATGCAACATCCCACACAGTTAGTTTCAAACTATCAACATTATAACCCTAACTGCAATATCAAGCAGAAGGATATTAAACTGATATTAATTAGCAGTGTTAATGGTCAGACACAGTTCCCTGAATGCAGACTGTCTTCAGTAGCCTGATGTCTATTTTCTCTTCTCCAAATCACTGTTTATTCCTAAGATGTTTTGTTTATCAAGTCTTGTTTTCCTTTTAAATTTTTATTCCAGATTGTTACTGAGCACCAACTAGCACCAGGCACTATGCTAGGCAATAAAATATGCATTACCCCCTTACCCACAGCAGATAAGGAAACCCAACATGTTAGCTAAATATTCCTAAGCCTAATTATTGGGACATTACGAAACAAAGTCTCAAAGCAAATCAACCTGTTATTTCTGCTGCAGCAAGCAGGAGAGCTGTTGTAGTTGAGGCGTTGTAGTCATTTAAAGGAAGCCTGGCAGGGGAAGGTCAAAAGACAGAGTTGGTGTTCTGTTTTTTATCTAGGTGCTTATTACATGGGTATGTTCAATTTGTGAAACTTTGGGAAGCTTTACAATTATGATATGTGCCATCCACACTTTTCTCTATGTATGTTATTTTTCAATGAAACCTTGGGTGTGTGTGTGAAGAGGGGAGACACAGAGTTTTCTGAATCTGAAAGTTTCTTTTGTAATTGACTGGTTTGATCTTCTTGCAGTCCAAGAGACTCTCAAGAGTCTTTTCCAACACCACAGTGTGAAAGCATCAATTCGTCAGCTCTCGACATTTCTTTATGGCTCAACTCGCACATACACACATGACTAGTTAAAAAACCCATAGCTTTGACTGTAGGGACCCTGGTTGCAGAGTGATGGCTCTACTTTTCAATGTGCTGTCTAGACTCATCACAGCTTTTCTTCCAAGGAGCAAGCATCTTTCATTCAAAGTGTCTCCACTGTTGCCCTGCAGGTTCATCAGTACCATTTTCCTAGATTCCATATATATGCCTTAATATACGATATTTGGTTTTCCCTCTCTGACTTACTTCACTCTGTATGATAAGCTCTAGGTTCATGCACCTCATTAGAACCGACTCGAATGCATTCTCTTTTTTATTTTTTAAAGTTTATTATTGGAGTGTAATTACTTTACAATGTGGTGTAAGTTTCTGCTGCAGAACTAAGTGATCAGTTGTATGTATATATATATCCCCTCCCTCTTGAACCTCCCTTCCACCGCCAGATGTGTATAAGAGACAGCCTATATACTTTTTGTAACTCATCTGTTGACATTTTTTGTCTATTCTATTTTCAGATTAGCTTATCTTTTTATCATGGAATTAAAAGTTTCCTTCAAATATTTCAGATACAAGATTTTTGTGTATATGCATATGTGATAAATCATTCCTATAATATATATTTTCTATAGCATATATAAATATAAATAATATAGACATGTGCATAATGTTTATACATCATGTTATATATTTATGTATACATATGTATATGCCATGCTTATATATTCTATAATATTTATATATAAATAAGTTACAATTACCTTTATATGTTAGAAATATTTTTACCAGTCAGACGGTGCCTTTTCATTTTCTTAATGATACCCTTTTTGTCAAATTTATTACAGTCTAATATGTATACAATAGAGTATCCATTTTAAGTGCACATGTGATGAGTAAGATGCCTACAACAATACATTTACATCATACTTTTTTTTCTCTTCCTCTTTGAAATCTATCCTTGCCTCCACTCCTGGCTGTTGACAGACAACTGCTAATCTGCCTTCTGCCAAAAGAGGTTAGTTTGCATTTTCTAGATTTTATATGAATGAAAGCATGCAGTGTTTATATCTGACCGCTTTCACTCAGCATCATGCTTCATCCGTGGCGACCGATCCAGCTGTCACATGTTTTAGTAGCCTGCTGCTTTTTATTATGAAGTAGTATTCCACTGCATAGATAGGCTGCGTTGTGTTTACCCCTCCTCTGGTTGCTGAGCATTTGAACTGCATCCCTATAAAGCTGTTGTGGTACCAGTGTTCGCGTGGACGTCTATTTTCATTCTGCTTGGGTAGGAATCTAGGAATGGAATGGTTGAGGTTTATATGGTCATTTATGCTTAACCCCTAAACTGCCTAATAATTTTCTAATGACTGGATCATTTTGCACTCCTACCAGCAATGATGTGAAAATTTGTTATCCCTTATCTCACCAGCATTTACCATCATCAGCCTTTTTAATTTTCTTGCTAATGTGTATACTGTGACATCTTATTATGTTTATAATTAGCTTTGCCCTGATGACTGAGGCTACTGAGCATCTTTTCACATGCTATTTGCCATCTCTAAAACTTTTGGGGGGGTTTCTTTTCAAGAGTTTGCCCCATTTATTAGAGTCAGTTGTGTTTTTATTGTGGGTTTGGAAGCTTTTTCTTTAGTTTGGATATAATTCTTCATTAGATATATCTTTTGTCAGTAGTGGATCTTCTTCCATAG
>SJYX01004053.1:0-38791 GCA_006410675.1 Oreotragus oreotragus
ATATACTATCCAGGTTGGTCATAACTTTTCTTCCAAGGAGTAAGCATCTTTTAATTTCATGGCTGCAGTCACCATCTGCAGTGATTTTGGAGCCCCCCAAAATAAAGTCTGACACTGTTTCCACTGTTTCCCCATCTATTTCCCATGAAGTGATGGGACCGGATGCCATGATCTTCGTTTTCTGAATGTTGAGCCTTAAGCCAACTTTTTCGCTCTCCTCCTTCACTTTCATCAAGAGGCTTTTTAGCTCCTCCTCACTTTCTGCCATAAGGGTGGTGTCATCAGCATATCTGAGGTTATTGATATTTCTCCCAGCAATCTTGATTCCAGCTTGTGTTTCTTCCAGTCCAGCGTTTCTCATGATGTACTCTGCATATAAGTTAAATAGGCAGGGAGACAATATACAGCCCTGTCGTACTCCTTTTCCTACAGCTCCTCTAGGCCCTCCTGTGCCTGCGCAGCCCCTGCTCCTCGGGTTGCTCCAAATAATAATCCTTCAGAATCCTTTAGAATATATTTTCTCAAGTTTAATTGCTCATTTATAGTAATAATGAATATTGCTATATTCATATAGTCCTTTCATCCATCCCTACCTGTTCATAACTAGTAACTGCTTAAACAGATAATAAGTCCAATGTTTCCTCCCAAATCCCCTAGTCTGAAACTTCTGTACCAGACATCAGAAACCACACTAAATACATCTAGAGCCTCTCCAAACCCGAGGTACATTCACAGTCCTTTCAAAAACTACCAAACCCACTTGAAAAAGAAGAATTCTAATTTGTGGAGAATCAGGAACTTGGAAAAAAATAATAAGACTTTTTTTTCATAATGTTTATTTTTAATTTAGTATCAAGGTCAAATTTTACAAAATTCTTTCATCTGTCTGAACTTTTTTTTTTTCATTTTGCTCCATTACCCTAGAACTGCCTTCTGGCTGAATATTATATTGTTTGTGCTAGATCTTCTATTTCATCCTTCAAAATTAATTAAATGTTGAAGGTATACTAATGTCCATCTGATTTGCATCTGCAGATATTGAAAGTAGAATAATGTCATTTAGGTCTTTATTTTTGCTCCAGATTTTCCTTTTATTCACTGGTATAACGGTTTTGCTTTCCTGGTTGCTCAGGTGGTAAAGAATCTTCCTGCAATGTGGCACACCCAGGTTCAATACCTGGGCCAGAAAGATCTCCTGGAGAAGTGAATGGCTATCCACTCTAGTATCCTTGCCTGAGAATTCCATGGAGAGAGGAGCCTGGCAGGCTATAGACAATGTGGTCACAAAAAGTCAGACATGACTGAGTGAAACACACACACATTGGGTTTGTAATTCTCTCAATTTATTTATAGTTAGAAAAAACACCAGGGAAGGCAATGGCACCCCACCCCAGTACTCTTGCCACATGAGGTGGCCAAAGTACTGGAGTTTCAGGTTTAGCATCATTCCTTCCAAAGAATGATACAGGTTTTTAAATATAGCCAAATTCAGTTTTATTTTGTTTCCTTGAGAACCCTTTTCCTAACTAAAGCCATGATTACATTCTCATAAATTCTCTTGTAAAGTCCATGTGGACAGTTAAACTTTTTCTAGCACCTTTAAAAACATATTTCATCCTTTCCCTCCTGATTTACAAGGCTTCATCTATCATTATACTTGATTTCTGTAATTATGGGAATATTTCTGGTCTCTGTATTCATGTTAAATTGGTCTACTTACTTAATTTTGCCAATAACCCACTGTTTTAATCATTGTACTTTATAATTAGCAATCATAATAGAATAGAATGATTCCCTTCATCTTCTAAGAAATTTCTTATTTCTTTGACCTTTGTTCCTAAGTTTTGGAATCAGCTTGTTACATTTGGGTCTTCTTTTTGAAATTGTAATGACTGTACAGGTTGCTTGTGGAGGATTGTTTACAATAGTGAGTTTCTCAGCTATGAATAGAACACGTCACTCTATTTATGATACATATTATAAAGACATAATTCCACTGTGTCTGTCACTTACATCTTATAAGGTCATGCACATTCCTAAGTCTACAGTTTTGGTTGCTATCGTGACATTTTAACTATTCCATTTTTAAGTTTATAACCTGGAATATTGCTGGATTTTACATATTGGTCTTGTATTTGGCAACCTTGCTGAACTCTTTTATTAAATCCAGGAAGTCTGTAAATTGTCCTGTACGTAACAATCTTGTCAGCTTCAAGTAATGACAATTGTATTTCTTTGATTTCAATACTTACACTACATTTTTCCAAGATGATAATATATTNAGTAGGTGCTGTATTTGTTCCTATCTTACATATAAAGAATCTGAGACTTAGAAGTAAGCTGTGTCGAGATAAGTAAATTTAATACGGACCAGTTCCCCATAAGACAAACCAAATGAGCAAGTCATGGTTTTCTGCCTAAGCAGACCCAAGCCAGTGCATGTCTTTAATGGATATTGGTCTTGTATTTGGCAACCTTGCTGAACTCTTTTATTAAATCCAGGAAGTCTGTAAATTGTCCTGTACGTAACAATCTTGTCAGCTTCAAGTAATGACAATTGTATTTCTTTGATTTCAATACTTACACTACATTTTTCCAAGATGATAATATATTTGACGACGATTGGCATCCTTGCCTTCTTCCTGACACTGAAGATTAAATTTCCAAAGTCTTACCATTAAACATGTGGTTGCTTTTATTTCTTAGCAAATTGCTTTAATCAGTTAAAGAAACGCTCTTTTCAGTTCTGAGTCCAGGGCTGGATTTTATTAAATGCTTTTTCTGCATCTATTGATTTAACTGTGTTGTTTTTCTCCTTTAAATCTCAGTGTTGTAAAGTTCACAGTAATTTTCTAACATTAAAACATCTTTTCGAGTCAGAATGGCAGTGTGAAGGGCTGTGCAGAACTGCAATCCAGAAAAGGACTGTAACTGGATGAAATTCCAGAAGACAAACGCCCCTCCCCTCCCTGGAGAATTTACTGTTTGTGGAAATAATCCTAAGGGTATATTGTAAATAAGAGACGGTCAGGAAATCTGCTAAATATTGGTAAGAACAGCTAAAGTCTGTGACTCCTGACACAGACTATTCCTTCCCTGCTTCCTCCCCGTCTCAGTGTGATGACAGATTCTATAATCCAGGTAATCTGTAATCCTAGAAAAGGGGGTTCCCTCTGTCAGGTTCCAGTCAAGGAATATAGTATCTCATGGGAGAGGGACGTGTATTAAAAACATGCACTGGCTTGGGTCTGCTTAGGCAGAAAACCATGACTTGCTCATTTGATCTTGACACAGCTTACTTCTAAGTCTCAGATTCTTTATATGTAAGATAGGAACAAATACAGCACCTACTTTATGGGG
This sequence comes from Oreotragus oreotragus, assembly GCA_006410675.1. NCBI lineage: Eukaryota > Metazoa > Chordata > Mammalia > Artiodactyla > Bovidae > Oreotragus > Oreotragus oreotragus. The sequence continues at coordinate 3,361 of SJYX01004053.1, forward strand.
TGTATTTTTTAAAAAAACCTGTATTTATGGGGTTACTGTGAAGGCTGGTTTCAGATAATGCAAAATATCAAGTGTCTGGCTTATAGAATGTTCCCAATAAATGCTCACCACTGGGGGGGAAAGCACTCAGCTAATAAGACCCAGAGTTTGGACCCAAAGGTTGTATGGCTGCAGGGCCATCCTGTTGGACCCTGGCATCTCCAGGTGTCTCTCTGGATCCAGATGGAGGCCTCGGCCAGCAGCTTTCTGCTTTTTGTGGTCCTGACTGCAAACAAAACGGGCATGTTGCAGAAGGACATCTATGGCAAGATCAACTGGAAGTGGACAGGAAAGAGAACAGGAACCCCTTGCTGGTCGTCTACACCAACAACAGGAGCAAGGAGCCCCCTGGGGGGACCACCCAGCCCTGCCCGATGCCGAGGGCCCTGCCCGATGCCGAGGGCCCTGCCCGATGCCGAGGGCCCTGCCCGATGCCGAGGGCCCTGCCCGATGCCGAGGGCCCTGCCCGATGCCGAGGGCCCTGCCCGATGCCGAGGGCCCTGCCCGATGCCGAGGGCCCTGCCCGATGCCGAGGGCCCTGCCCGATGCCGAGGGCCCTGCCCGATGCCGAGGGCCCTGCCCGATGCCGAGGGCCCTGCCCGATGCCGAGGGCCCTGCCCGATGCCGAGGGCCCTGCCCGATGCCGAGGGCCCTGCCCGATGCCGAGGGCCCTGCCCGATGCCGAGGGCCCTGCCCGATGCCGAGGGCCCTGCCCGATGCCGAGGGCCCTGCCCGATGCCGAGGGCCCTGCCCGATGCCGAGGGCCCTGCCCGATGCCGAGGGCCCTGCCCGATGCCGAGGGCCCTGCCCGATGCCGAGGGCCCTGCCCGATGCCGAGGGCCCTGCCCGATGCCGAGGGCCCTGCCCGATGCCGAGGGCCCTGCCCGATGCCGAGGGCCCTGCCCGATGCCGAGGGCCCTGCCCGATGCCGAGGGCCCTGCCCGATGCCGAGGGCCCTGCCCGATGCCGAGGGCCCTGCCCGATGCCGAGGGCCCTGCCCGATGCCGAGGGCCCTGCCCGATGCCGAGGGCCCTGCCCGATGCCGAGGGCCCTGCCCGATGCCGAGGGCCCTGCCCGATGCCGAGGGCCCTGCCCGATGCCGAGGGCCCTGCCCGATGCCGAGGGCCCTGCCCGATGCCGAGGGCCCTGCCCGATGCCGAGGGCCCTGCCCGATGCCGAGGGCCCTGCCCGATGCCGAGGGCCCTGCCCGATGCCGAGGGCCCTGCCCGATGCCGAGGGCCCTGCCCGATGCCGAGGGCGGCTTCACACTCAGCCTGAGAGGCCGGGCGCTGTCGGCAGTGCCCTGGGTGTCACGGCCCCTCTGACAGGCAGCGAGGACGTCAGCGGTGAACGCTTCCTGGAACTAGCCCTTTGCACGCTGAGAAGTTAGCCAGAACCCTGAATGAGCAGGACCAAAGCCTGGGCACGCTGGCCACTGGCCCAGGTGGAGTAGAGGCTGCTTTCAGAGTCCTTCCCCAGCCCTCGCTGAACTCTGACCCTCCCGCTCTCCTGATCACTTTCCCTGCAGGGTCCCGCCGGGCAGCTGCTCAGGCTCACTCCTGCCACAACGACCTGAGCCCAGTGACCCAGGTTCCAGGCCCGGCTGTTTTTCCATCAGTCCATCGTGATGGAGTTGAGGTGGGGGCGGGGACCGGCAAGCCCTCGTTCTGCCCCAGCTCAGTCCCTCCGTGCTCTGAGGTTTTATCCTGCTCTCTCACCTTTTGTGGGGCTGGAACCTGCAGAGCCACTTGGCGGAGACCCTGGTTCGTGAGTCCCCCAGCTCCCAAACGTCAATATCCCCATCACAGACAGAAGCTTATCATTGTGCAGTAAAACCCAGCTGCGTAGGCACATGTCTTTGGGAACACTGGCTGTCTGGAGGTCCAAATGGGAATGGATTCTTTAAGTCTGCAGAGCCTTCTGCTGTTTTGCTATGGGCGTGCCCTGACACCTCTGGACGTGCAGGACACCTCTGGGTATGTCTGGGCCCTTCTAGCCTGGCAGCAGTTTGTTGACTGAATAGATGAAAGCACACCCATACCCACTTTCTTCAAATAATCCCCTGTCTGTAGTTGGTGGCGGGCAGACAAGCCTCCCTCATGCCTCTGTTCCCCTCCATGTTTTCGTGTGACCAGGACCAGGGTGAGGCTGAGCCAGGAAGTGCCGCGCAAGGGGGGTACCTGCGCCTTCCTCCCAGGCTTCAGCTCTTGCAATGGTTGGAGCAGTTTGTGAGTGAGCAGTTGTGGCTCTGCAGAGCAGAGTGTCACCTGCGGGAGGCCTCAGCTGTTTCCAAGGTCCATCCGCCTTCTCTGCAGCTGACAACGCCTCCCCAGATTCCTCCATCAGATGCTCCTTTGACGGGGTGGCAGATGCTGAAAGCAGGCCCCACTCCTCCCGCTCCTAGACTGGCCCTGACTTGAGAAGGTGAACACGGCCGCCACGCAGGGGCCCTTCAGACTCCTCTGTGTGGGTACTCTGGGTGGCTCCTCTCCCCTGCATTCTCCCAGTGGTGCTCCAGGGCTGTCTTGTCCTTCTCCTGTCCCCTCCTAAGCAGAAACAAACATTTGATGGATCCAGGAGCCCAAATGTAACACTAGAATAGAGGGAATGTCTGGGAAAGCAGGGAAGCGGGCGTGCAGGGTGGAGGGAAAGTGATGTAGGTGATGCTGAGAATGGGGTCCTCCTGGGCCGGGGAGGAGGTGTGTCCCTTCCTGGGTAGCCAGAGAACCAATGCCTTAAGGAGGAACAAGGGCTCTGCCTCCCCGACTCAGAGCAAGGGCAGTGAGGGGACAGACTCGCTTCACTGAGGTGAAAGCCCTGAGCAGGTGGGATCGTCCTGGGTAGACACACAGCCACTGCCGCACAATAAACTAAGAATGCACACAACACAGACGACAGACAGAAGCGGGAGATCTTACTGCACTTAAAGCTCTTACGAATCATCAGTCCTCCAGTAGCAATCACGAACCTTCCAATAGGAAAGTAAGCACGGAATACTCAGACCCCCTTAAAAATCCCAAAGAAATACATCACAGTAGAAGCAGTATTTCTCACTTCCACTGTACCAGACAGCCATTTTGCTTTTTTGCATTTCTTTTCCATGGGGATGGTCTTGATCCCTGTCTCCTGTACAATGTCACGAACCTCAGTCCATAGTTCATCAGGCACTCTATCTATCAGATCTAGGCCCTTAACTCTATTTCTCACTTCCACTGTATAATCATAAGGGATTTGATTTAGGTCATACCTGAATGGTCCAGCAGTTTTCCCTACTTTCTTCAATTTGAGTCTGAATTTGGTAATAAGGAGTTCATGATCTGAGCCACAGTCAGCTCCTGGTCTTGTTTTTGTTGACTGTATAGAGCTTCTCCATCTTTGGCTGCAAAGAATATAATCAATCTGATTTCGGTGTTGACCATCTGGTGATGTCCATGTGTAGAGTCTTCTCTTGTGTTGTTGGAAGAGGGTGTTTGCTATGACCAGTTCATTTTCTTGGCAAAACTCTATTATAGTCTTTGCCCTGCTTCATTCCACATTCCAAGGCCAAGTTTGCCTGTTACTCCAGGTGTTCCTTGACTTCCTACTTTTGCATTCCAGTCCCCTATAATGAAAAGGACATTTTTTGGGGGTGTTAGGATTATTGAGATATAATTCATATACCATACTATTCACTTGCTCAGTGTATAGTTCAGTGGTTTTCAATATATACAAAGTTGTACAGTCATCACCACAATCAATTTTAGAAAGTCTCTTATCACCTCAAAAAGAAATACCATGTCCATTAAACCATTTCCCACAGTCGTCTTATCTTTTCTAGATCTAAGCAACCATTAATTGCTTTCTGTCTCTATCAACTTGCTTATTCTGGACACTTCATAAAGTGGAATTATACAATATATAATCTTTTATGACTGGCTTCTTCCACTTAAGAATGTTTTCAAGCCATACCCATGTTGTAGCGTGTTGTCACTGCTTTCCCTTTTTTGTCAAACACTTTCATTATTTGCATGTACTACATTTTACTTACTGCTTTGGCCAATATGAATAATGCTCTGAACATTCATGTACAGAGTTTTTGTGGACATATGTTTTCTGTGGGGTTTTTTGACATGTTTTTAACTTTGAGGGTATATATCTTAGGAGAGGAGTCGCTAGATCATGTGGTAACTCTGTGTTTAATTTCAAAGAACTGCCAAACTTTTACACAGAAACTAAACCATTCCTACCAACAACGAGGTTTCTAATTTCTACACATCCTTACCAACACTTAACTATTTTTCTTTTTGTTTATTATAGCTATTCTATAGGATGTGAATTGGTATCTCATTGTGGTTTTGATTTGCATTTCTCTAATGACCAGTGTTGAGAATTTTTTCATGTACTTATCCACCATTTGTCTTATTGTCTTTAGAGAAATGTTTATTTAAATCTTTTGTCAATTTTTAAATTGGACTATTTGTCTTTTTATTATTGAATTGTAATTTCTTCATATATTTTGATGCTGGTCTCTTATCAGATATGTGATTTGCAAGTATTTTCTCTCATTCTATGAATTGTCTTTTTATTTTATTTGAAACACAAAACAGTTTTTTTGGTGTCATAGGTAAGAAGCCATTCATTGTCTCTTTGAAAGACCTAAAGATTTATATCTTTTTCCTTCCAAGAGTGTTATAGTTTTAATTCTGACCGTTTAGATCTTTGATCTATTTTGCTTTAATTTTTGTATGTGAAGGGGGAATTTCATATTCTTTTGCATGTGGATATCCAGATGTTTCAGCACCATTTATTAAAAAGACTTTTCTTTCCCCTTTAAAGACTGTGGCATCCTTGTTGAAAATCAGTTGACCATAGAGGTATAAATCTATCCCCTTTGAAGCTGGTATTACTTAAACTGATTAATAAAATTTGGGGCATACAGCAGCTACTCAATAGCTGAGTAGACTATTTTGGCATCATTAAGAGCTCATCACTGGTGGGTCTGGCATTTGATCCCAGGTATGGATGACTCCAAGTCATGCCTGTAACATTGCAAGCTGCTAACATGGAAACGAGGCTGTTCTAGCTACCATGCCTGGCTGTATGTACTTCTCCAGATGCTCAGAGGCTGAGCCCCTACATGCCCTTCCCCACCATCAGCCTCCTTTGCTCCTCTCCCCATCTCCTTCCAGAGTACTCATCAGTGACACTTGCTGCTAAAGAAACGCTCTCACCTACCTTATCTAGGGATATGGCAGCATTCAAATAGCCCTAGGCTTTGTCCACTCTTGCTCTCTCTCCCACCACTTGCCACCTCCTGTCTCAGACTAAAAACGTAGGTGGAGATGGGGTAGCAACCACTAGGGCTTTCTGGCCACCAAGAGTGAAACAGACTTGGACCGTGTTTTATTTCAGGAATAGCAACCTGAGAGTTAGGGCCTGTAAGGCTTCTTGCTTGCATGTGCAGAATGCTCCTGAACCAAATGAACTAGGAGGATAAGGGTGGTGCTGGTGGGTATTTTGCTCAGTTGTTTGAACCTTAAGTAATCCCTCCTGATCTCAAACCCTGAAGCTGTATGTCACCCAAAGATCATTTGAGTTAGAATACATCAGGCAGCATGCGGACTCCCTCTTGATACGTTCTCATGCTTTGCATGAGTCTGTACAGACTACTGTTTGCCAGCAGAGTTACTATTAACTTTAATATACATTTTAACTTTATCTCATTTTATTACTTATTTCCATTGTTGATCTTGACCCCATTTTAAAAAATCACTTATTTATTTATGGCTAAGCTGGGTCTTTTGTTGCTGCACATGGGCTTTCTCTAGCTGCAATGCATGGGCTTCTCCGTGCAGTGACTTCTCTTGTTGTGGAGCACAGGCTTTCGACACAGGCTTTGGTAGTTGTGTGTGGGCTCAGTAGTTGCAGCTCACGGGCTCTTGAGCACAGGCTCAATAGTTGTGGCGTATGGGCTTAGTTGCCATGTGGCATGTGGGATCTTCCCTGACCAGGGATCGAGCCCATGTCCCCTGCATTGGCAGGTAGATTCTTACCCGCTGCATCACTACAGATAGCCCCATTGACCCCCACCCCTTTATTTTTTTAGAGAAAATGACATAGAGAAAATAGGCAGCTTTGCCAAGCTAAGAGAGAAAAAAGTTAATTTGACTACTATATGTCTGCTTTTGTAAATAAGGCAGCTGTTACTAGGGGAGGTGAAGTAATTTACCATAGTTGGGTAACAAGTCATGGAGGAGGTGCCCATTAGCATTTTGTATACCAAAACCCATTCTCTATGCCAAAAGCACGCTGCTGCTTTAAGATAAACACCATATTTCATTACACTGAGGGCATGTGTTATGAGATGCATCATGAAATAGTGCACAGAAAGAAAAACTACTGTCAGTTAAACTGACAAAGTGGTTTGTTTTCATGAGTGTTAAAATGAGTCCTGATTTCAGAAATGATAAAATCGGAGGAAAAAGGTCACTATTGCATTTTTGTCAATTCTAACATTCTTTACTGTATGCCATTCACTATCTTCTCCACCTGAAGTAGCTATTTTATCCCATTTTTACACAGTTTAACACGCATTTTTACATAATGGCAACTAGCTTTGGAACCTTTGGTGGGTTATCCTCTCCAAGGCTCAGTTTTTGTTTCATTTTTAATATTTATTTGGCTGTGCTGGGTTTTAGTTGCAGCATGCGGGATCTTCGATCTGTGTTGCGGTATACAGATCTTTAGTTGGCAGCATGCAAGATATAGTTCCCCGACTAAGGATCAAACCCAAGCCATCTGCATTGGGAGCACAGAGACATAGTTAGCGGACCACCAGGGACGTCCCAACTCTCGGGTTCATCATCCGTAAAATGGGAAGATAATATTTATTTTACAGTTATATATTTAAAATTTAATACTTACTTTACATTGTTTTGAAGATTGGGTGAGTTAATGAATAAAACATTCAACACGACATGTGCTAAGCACCTTTATAAACAGGCTGGGAGAGTAGGTTAGTGCTGATTTTGAAAAGCTAAATTTTAGTCAAGGAATTTGGACATTGTCCTGAAGTTTAGGGGGGTATTTTAAGGCCTTAACCAGGAAAATGAATTGAGCACACTTGTGTTTGCCCTTGCGCTGGTGAGCTGGGGAAGTAAAGGAAGCAAATGGTAAATACCTTCCATATATGCATCACTCCTTTGTGGGAGAGCAGAGGAGGTATTCTCCCCTCCTCATGCCTGGCTTCTGCTCCCTCTTACCTAAAAGCCTTTTTCAGAAAGAATAGCCATCTCTCCTCTCAGATGTTTGGGCTCTTTGAGGGGGGGATGTTAGGCCTTCACCATATGTTGAGGGCATCATGCTATATACTGTCCTTTTCACCCACCCTGTGAATTAGAGACCAAAACTCTCTTGAGTCTCCACTGATGAAAACCACACTCTTAGAACTGGACATGAATATTTCTCCTGGCAATCTTGATTCCAGCTTGTGCTTCCTCCAGCCCAGTGTTTCTCATGATGTAGTCTACATATAAGTTAAATAAGCAGATTCAGAAAAGGAAATAAATATTTTAATATATCTGAAGAAGTTTAAAAAAGATATTGAAAATATGATGACAGAATAATAAATTAACAAAATTAGCCATGTTTGAATACAAATCAGATGAAAGTTCTAGAAATGAAAATTGTGATAATAAAAATTTAAAAAATAATTGAAATTATAAACATCAAAGGACAAGGTGAAATGCAGAATAAGACAAAGTTGAAGAAAGAATTAGTAAATTGAAATACAAAGCTTAAGAAATTACCAAGAATTCAGCAACGAATGATAAAAATGTGAAATAAGAAAGAGAAATTAAGAGGCATGGAAGAAATTTAACATTTATTCATGATAAAACATCTCAGCAAACTAAGAATTAAAGGAAACTTCCACAACTCAGTGAAAGACATCCACAAAAAACCTACACCTATCATTGCAGATGGTGACTGCAGCCATGAAATTAAAAGACTCTTACTCCTTGGAAGAAAAGTTATGACCAACCTAGATAGCATATTCAAAAGCAGAGACATTACTTTGCCGACTAAGGTCCGTCTAGTCAAGGCTATGGTTTTTCCTGTGGTCATGTATGGATGTGAGAGTTGGACTGTGAAGAAGGCAGAGTGCCAAAGAATTGATGCTTTTGAACTGTAGTGTTGGAGAAGATTTGAGAGTCCCTTGGACTGCAGGGAGATCCAACCAATCCATTCTGAAGGAGATCAGCCCTGGGATTTCTTCGGAAGGAATGATGCTAAAGCTGAAACTCCAGTACTTTGGCCACCTCATGTGAAGAGCTGACTCATCGGNTCTTTGCATTGATCACTGAGGAAGGCTTTCTTATCTTTCCTTGATATTCTTTGGAACTCTGCATTCAAATGGATTACTATATATAATGCATTAACGTATTACTATATATCAATAGAAAATAAACAAACTATTGGTAAATGCTATAACATTAAAGAATCTCAAAAACATTATGCTAAACCTGTCTCTTATACACATCTAGATGTGTATAAGAGACAGCCCTTGGACTGCAAGGAGATCCAACCAGTCCATTCTGAAGGAGATCAACACTGGGATTTCTTTGGAAGGAATGATGCTAAAGCTGAAACTCCAGTACTTTGGCCACCTCATGCGAAGAGTTGACTCATTGGAAAAGTCTTTGATGCTGGGAGGGATTGGGGGCAGGAGGAGAAGGGGACAACAGAGGATGAGATGGCTGGATGGCATCACTGACTCGATGAACATGAATCTGAGTGTGATGGACAGGGAGGCCTGGCGTGCTGCGATTCATGGGGTCGCAAAGAGTTGGACACGACTGAGCGACTGAACTGAACTGAACTGATTGTCTAATTTATGGTGAAAAACTGAATGCTTTCTATTCAAGATCAAGAAAAAGCAAAGATGTATGCTCTTGGGACTTCCCTGGTGGTTCAGTGGCTAAGACTCCATGCTCCCAGTGCAGGGGGCCTGGGTTTGATCCCTGGTCAGGAAACTAGATCCCACAAACTGCAACTAAGAGTTTGCATGTCACAGCTAAAGATCCCATGTGCTGCAACTAAGACCCACTGCAGCAAATAAATAAATATTTTTAAAAAAGATATATACTCTCTTCACTCCTATTGAACATTTAACCAGATGTCCTTACCAGTGCAATGCCAAGGGAAAGAGATGAAAGTCATGCAGGTTGTAAAGGAAGAAATAAAACTGTTTCTAATACCAAAAAATCATAATTGACTGTATATAAAAATACAAATATCTACAAAACACTATTATAATAAATGAATTTAGCAACTGTGCAGGATATAAGGTCATCATAGAAAGAGTTATTGTATTTCTCTCTATTTATTTATATTTTTGGCTGTAGGAACTGAACCTGGACTCCTTGCAGTGGAAATATAGAGTCTTAACCACTGGACTGCCAGGGAAGTCCCACCAATTATATTTCTATAAATATTAAAAAATTTTAAAAATTTACATAGTATCATTTACAATAGCATAAAAAACATGAAATACTTGATATAATTCTTGGTAATAAATACTTGGCATAAACCATGCAGGAAACGCAAGTTTGATTCCTGGGTCAGGAAGATTCTCTGGAGAAGGAATTGGCAACCCATTCCAGTATTCTTGACTGGAAAATCCCATGGAGAGAAGAGCCTGGTAGGCTCCGTCCATGGGGTGGCAAAGAGTTGGATATGAGTTAGCAACAACAACAACAAATTTACAATAGCATAAAAACTTGAAATGCTTGGTATAAATCTAGCAAAATATATGCAAGCTTGGTATGCTGAAATCAACATGATGAGAAAAACTAAAGAAGACCTGAATAAATGCTGATGGATGAGAAACATCAATAGACCAATCCTTCCTAACTTAATCTATAGATTTAAGGCAATTCCAATAAAAATTCCAGCATGTTCTTTCATAGAAATCAACAAGATGATTCTAAAGTAAGTATAAAAATACAAAGGACCTTGAATATCCAAAACAGCTTTGAAAAAAAAAGAACTTTGCCACCTTTATTGAAAAATTTACTATAAAGCTACAATATTCAAGAGAGTATAGAAAAGAAGAAAGAAAGTGAAGTCGCTCAGTTGTGTTCGACTCTTTGCGACCCCATGGACTGTAGCCTATCAGGCTCCTCTGTCCGTGGGGTTTTCCAGGCAAGAGTGCTGGAGTGGATTGCCATTGCCTTCTCCAGGGGATCTTCCCAACCCAGGAAGTGAACCCGGGTCTCCCCCATTGCAGGCAGATGCTTTACCATCTGAGCCACCATATACAGATGTCAGTGGAATTGTTAAAGTAATTAAACAGAGAGGCCATCAGATTGAGGTGGCTCTAGTGCCTTGTAAGCACACCAACACCTAATTCAGAGTAAATTCCTGTAAGTGCCTCAAGGTTAAGAAATTGAAACTAAAGAACAACCAATCACAAACAGCCAAATAAGGCAACTGCTTAAGTTATAGCATTATCAAATAATTTCCTTGCTTTGCTTCCATGTATGCACGACTGAGGGACTTCACTTTCACTTTTCACTTTCATACATTGGAGAAGGAAATGGCAACCCACTCCAGTGTTCTTGCCTGGAGAATCCCAGGGACAGGGGAGCCTGGTGGGCTGCCGTCTATGGGGTCACACAGAGTCGGACATGACTGAAGCAAAGCAGCAGCAGCAGCAGCATGCTGCTAAGCTTTTGTGCATAGCTTCTGCTTGTAGAGAGCTCCTAACCACTTGGGTTGGTGCTGTCCAATTTGAATGAATGTTTGCTCAAATAAACTCTTCCAAATTTTACTGTAGTTTATCTTTTAACAGGTTAGAACTGAGAATAAAAAGGTAAGCTCATGCATATATGGTCAATTGATTTTGATAAAGGTGTCAAGTCAACTCAAGGGACAAATAATATTCTTTTCAACAAATTATACTGGAACAATTAGACATTCATAAAAAAAAAAAAGAAGAACCTCAACTCATAAATCACACCATATTTAAAAATTAACTCAAGATGGACCACAGATAGAAATGTAAACCTAAACTCTAAATCTTCTAAAAAACAGTAAAAAATTCTTTGTGAACATAGGTCAGGCAAAGCTTTCTTAGATATTATACCAAAAGCACAATCAATAAGGAAAAAATCAATAAACTGTATTTCATAAATGTTTTTAAGGTTTTGCTTTTCAAATACTATTAAACAGATGAAAAGGCAAGCCTCAGCCTGAGAGAAAATATTTACAATATACATGTTTGTTATAGGACTAGTATCCAGAGTATATGAAGAATTCCCAAAAGTCACTAACAGGAAGGGGAATTTCTATCTGAGGTGGCATGAAGAGGTTGGCAAATATTTTCCCTAAAAAACAAATATAAAACTGGACACATAAAAAACAAAAACAAAACAAAATAACCTTTGCAGTAGTTCGGTGATTAGCCAAAGGCAAACAACAAATTGAGAATCATATATTCATGAAAAAAAAATGCTACAACTTTGAGCAATAACAGTAGAATTTTGCAATCTTTTCACCCATTGCCCCCTAGCTTGGTCATTGACAGTGACAGTGTTACCAGGGTGTGGATAGCATGAAAAAAAAAGGGGATATACTTGAACTGAAGTAGGCAAAAACTTAAACCAGCATCACTGCTAATAAAAGTAGGTAACAAATTGGAAAATCTGCAGTTTTGCTAGCCTGGTTGGGAGAGCAGCACACCAGCAAGAAACTTAATGGGGAGATCCTGGAAATCAGACAGCTATAGAAGGGCTAGATCAGTTCTCCATACAAGCCTGGCTGATGGGGAAAGTAAGCACACTCACAGAGGAGATCTACAAGAGCCCTAGCAGAAAGTGAAGACCAAGGCAGTCTTGAGAACTAGATGAACTTTGAATAAACTCCCCAATCCACACACAGATCAACTGGCAGAATGGAAATCTTATGGATTCAAGGTGTTTGCACACATCCTCATAAAAATGGAATCAGACAGTATTTGTCCTTTTGCAACTGATTCATCTCACTTAATTTTTTTTAGAAAGCATAAAATTAAATAGAGCAGTAATTACAACATTGTATCGTCAAGTTCATAACACATGTAAATTACATGTAAAACTAGCAACATGCAAGAGGAGAGAAGCAGTGGAGCTGTGTTGGAGGAAGTCACTATATTTAGATTTAAGTCAATACAAAAGTGGATAGTCATAAGTTAGGATCTTAATCCTTAAGAAACTACTAAGAAAATAACATTAAAAATGTAGTTAAAACAATCAACAGAGGAATGATGACAGTACATTAAAAATATTTGCTTAACATAAATCAAGGCAACAAAGGGGACCAGAGGGACAAAAAGGACATAAGAAAATAAATAGCAAAGTGGACTGACATAACATCTATCAATCCCTACATTAAATATGAATGGTCTAATCATTCCAGTAAAAAGATGTAGATTGTCAGAATATCTAATAAAGCAAGATCTGATTGTACACTGTCTACAAGAGGCACATTTTAAATCTATTTACTGTGCGGATCTTTGTTGCTGCACCCCAGCTTTCCTTAGGTGCAGCGAATGGGGGCTACTCTCTAGTTGCGGTGCACAGGCGTTCTCACTGCAGTGGATTCTCTGGCTGCAGAGGATGGGCTCTAGAGCGTGGGCTCAGGAGTCGTGGCACATGGTTTTAGTTACCCTCTGACATGTGGACTCTTCCTGGGTCAGGGATCAATACCATGTCCCCTGCATTGGCAGATGTATTCTTAACCACTGGACCACCAGGGAAGTCCAGGAGTCACATTACATTCAAAAAATATAAATAAATTGAATGTAAAAGAATGGAAAAACATATATCATGTAAAAAGTGTTGCTAATGACGTTAACAATCAGGCAAAATTAGACTTTAAAACAAGAAACACTACAGCAAACAAAGAGATACTCCACAACGATAAAAGAATCAAGGCATCAAGAAAATAAAGCAATTATAAACAAATAAGCAGTTAATAACAGAGCCCCAATATTTATGAACCAAAACCTGACAGAAATGAAAGGAGATACAGACAGTTCAACAACTACAGTAGAGGATTTCAATTTGCCTCTTTTGGTAACTGATGAACAAATAGTCAGAAAGTCAGTAAGGATATAGAAGACGTGAACAACGGTCTCAAGCAATTTGACCTAACTTTGATAGAAAATCCAAACCAATAGCAATAGTTGCTGCTGCTAAGTTACATCAGTCGTGTCCGACTCTGTGCGACCCCATAGACAGCAGCCCACCAGGCTCCACCACCCCTGGGATTCTCCAGGCAAGAACACTGGAGTGGGTTGCCATTTCCTTCTCCAATGCGTGAAAGTGAAGTCGCTACACATTATTTCCAAGCAAACATGTAACATTCTCTAGTCTCTAAGACTCTATAAATTTTAGCCCAGAAAAGAAGACTTAAGAAACAACACAATTTTTACCAGAGATGTATTACAGCCACAGGCATTAATTTCTGCAAAAATCCCCCAGTCAATAATATGTTAAAAAGACTGAGGTCACACAAGGTATGTTCTTCATACACAACAGAATGAAATTAGAAATCAAAAAGAGAGCAGAAAATTGAGAAGCCTCCAAGTATTTGGAAATGAAAGAAGATACTTCTGTTTCTAGAAGCATTTTATTATGATCTATTTATTTTTGGTCATGTTAGGTCTCTGCTGCTATGCACTGGCTTCCCCTAGTTGCAGCAAGCAGGGGCTACTCTGCACTGTGGTGCACAGTCTTCCCACTGCAGTGACGTCCCTTGTTTCAGAGCACAGGCTCTAGGTACACGGGCCTCAGAAGTCGTAGCGCTCGGGCTCAGTAGTTTCGGCTTGCAGGCTCAGTAGTTGTGGCACACGGGTTTAGTTGCTCTGAGGCAGGTGGAAATTTCCCAGACCAGGGATTAAAACTGTGTCCCCTGCATTGGCAGGTGGATCCCTATCCACTGTACCAACAGGGAAATCCTAAACAAGACACTTCTTTAAAAAAAAAATAGTGGGATAAATTGAATTGAATGAAAATTCAAACACAGTATATCTGTATTTATTGCATGTCGTTGAATCAATGCTTAAAGAATAATTTATAGCTTTAAATGCTTAGGTTAGAATAGGAGAAAAATAAAATATTAATAAGCTAAGTTTTTGCTTCAAAGAGTCCGAAAAAGAAAAGCAATGTTATACAATGTATTAATAGAAAAAAGAACAAAAACTGTACAATCATTTCAACGATGTGAATAAGCCATTTGATAAAATTCAACACCCTTTCATGATGAAAACATTCAGAAAACTATGAATAGAAAGGAACTTCCTCAATCTGATAAAGGGCATCTATGAAAAACCCATATTTAGTGGTAAAAGACTGAAAGCTCTCCCCTTAAGATCAGGAACAAGACAAAGATGTTCAATTTCACCATTTCTATTCAAACATTGTACTAGAGATAATAGCCCGGATAATTACAAAAGTAAAGGGTAGAGGGAGAGGAAGAGTATTCTTTTGGAAAGCAGGAAAGTAAAACTATCTCTATTTTCAGATAACATGATCTTGTATACAGAAAATCCTATGGAAGCCATAGAAAAACCTATTTAAAATAGTAATTAAATTCAGAAAAATTTCTTTGAACAAAATTCAAGCTAATTCAATAGCAATGACCAATCCAAAAGTGAAACTAAGAAAGCGATTCCATTCACAATAGCATAAAAAAGAGTAAATTACTTGCAAATAAACTTAAAGAAAAGTACAAGATTCACACACTGAAATCTATAAAACATCACTGAAAGAAATTAAAGAAGACCTTTATATGTTTATGGAAAGATATTTCATGTTCATGGATTGGATGAAGACAATGTTCTTAAGATGGGAATACTCCCCAAATTGGTCTACAGATTTAGTGGAATCCAAATCAAAATCCCAGCTGTGTTTTTTGCAGAAACTGAAAAGCTGATTCTAAAACTTACATGGAAATGCAAGTGACTCAGAATAGTCAAAACAGTCTTGAAAAAGAAGAACGGAGTTGGAGGAATCACACTTTCTGATGTTAAAACACTTACAACAAAGCTACAGTAATCCCGACTGTTTAGTATGACATAAGAATAGACATATAGATCAATGGAATAGAATTTAGAGTCCAGAAATAAACCCTGACATTTACGGTCAACTGATTTTCAGCAAGGGTGCCTAGGCATTCAGTGTGGAAAAAATAGTCTTAAAAAAAAATTATACTAAGATACTGGATAACTACATGTAAAAGAAAAAAGTTAACCCCTTCCTTATGCCTTACAAAAAAGTTAACTCCAAATGGATTATGTTCCTAAGCATAAGAGCTAAAAATCTAAAACTTTTAGAAGAAAATATGGGCATAAACTTTCATGACTTTGGATTAGGCAAAGCCTTCTAAGATGCAACAGCAAAAGGATAAGCAACAAAAGAGGAAACAAGTAAATTGTACTTCATCAAATTTTAAACTTTGGGGTTCAAAGGGTACTGTCAAGTGAGTGAAATGATAACTGTGAGAGAGAAGCCTTTTGTAAGTCATGTATCTGCTAAGGTATGTGTATCCAGAATACATAAAGAGCTCTTACAACTCAACAACAGGAAGACAAACAATCCAATTAAAAATTTGGCAAAATGCTGAAGAGGTATTTCATCAAAGAAATAAATCGTACTTAATACACAATCAAGCATTTCTACTCCTAGTTATCTACCCAAGTGAAATGAAAACATATGTTTACTACACAAAGACTTGTTTATGGGGAGTTTCCTGGTGATCCAGTGGTTAAGATTCCATGCTTCCAATGCAGGGGATGTGGATTTGAGCCTTAGTCAAGAAACTAAGGTCCTGCATGCTGCATGGTATGGCAATAAACAATAACAACAAAAACTTGTTTATGAACATTCATGGTAACATTATTCATAATAATCTAAAACTGGTAACAATCCAAATGCTCATCAACTGGTAGATGAATAAACAAAATGTGATACAGCCTTATAATGCATTTGGTTCAGTTCAGTTCAGTCGCTCAGTCATGTCTGACTCTTCGCAACCCCACGAATTGCAGCATGCCAGGCCTCCCTGTCCATCACCAACTGCTGGAATCCACCCAAACCCATGTCCACTGAGTTGGTGATGTCATCCAGCCATCTCATCCTCTGTCATCCCCTTTTCCTCCTGCCCTCAATCTTTCCCAGCATCAGGGTCTTTTCAAATGAGTCAGCTCTTTGCATCAGGAGGCCAAAGTATTGGAGTTTCAGCTTCAACATCAGTCCTTCCAATGAACACCCAGGACTGAGCTCCTTTAGGATGGATTGGTTGGATCTCCTTGCAATCCAAGGGACTCTCAAGAATCTTCTCCAATACCACAGCTCAAAAGCATCAATTCTTTGGCACTCAGCTTTCTTTATAGTCTAACTCTCACATCCATACATGACTACTGGAAAAATCATAGTCTTGACTAGACAGATCTTTGTTGACAAAGTAATGTCTTTGCTTTTTAATATGCTGTCTAGGTTGGTCATAACTTTCCTTCCAAGGAGTAAGTGTCTTAATTTCATGGCTACAATCACCATCTGCAGCGATTTTGGAGCCCAGAAAAATAAAGTCAGCCACTGTTTTCACTGTTTTCCCATCTATTTCCCATGAAGTGATGGGACCAGATGCCATGATCTTCATTTTCTGAATGTTGAGTTTTAAGCCAACTTTTTCACTCTCCTCTTTCACTTTCATCAAGAGGTTCTTTAGTTTTTCTTCACTTTCTGCCATAAGGGTGGTGTCATCTGCTTATCTGAGGTTATTGATATTTCTCCTGGCAATCTTGATTCCAGCTTGTGCTTCATCCAGCACAGCATTTCTCATGATGTACTCTGTATAGAAGTTAAATAAGCAGGGTGACAATATACAGTCTTGATGTACTCCTTTTCCTATTTGGAACCAGTTTGTTGTTCCATGTCCAGTTCTAACTGTTGCTTCCTGACCTGCATACAGATTTCTCAAGAGGCAGGTCAGGTGGTCTGGTATTCCCATCTCTTGAAGAATTTTCCACAGTTTATTGTGATCCACACAGTCAAAGGCNGACAATATACAGCCTTGATGTACTCCTTTTCCTATTTGGAACCAGTCTGTTGTTCCATGTCCAGTTCTAACTGTTGCTTCCTGACCTGCATACAGATTTCTCAAGAGGCAGGTCAGGTGGTCTGGTATTCCCATCTCTTGAAGAATTTTCCACAGTTTATTGTGATCCACACAGTCAAAGGCTTTGGCATAGTCAATAAAGCAGAAATAGATGTTTTTCTGGAACTCTCTCGTTTTTTCGTGAGCTAGTTAGTGCCCTTCTTATCCCATTTTATTGACGGCACCAGCCAGGCAGAGAGAGGCTCATAGCTGGGAAAGGCAGAGTGAGACTTTGAACCTAGTAAATATGGCTTCTGAATTAGGTCCTGAACCAGAAGCCAGGAGCTCAGGGCAGAGGATAAGCAGTGAAGCTGGGGATGAGGGTGGAGGGGCTAGCACAGGACCTGGGTACAGGAGTAGGGAGGGGTCTCCGAAGGCTTCTTCACATCCTGCAGATGCAAGGAGGGGCTCTTCAAACCTGGTACCTTCAACTGCAACTTGCATTTGCCTGGGTGAAGAATCCACCTGCAATACAGGAGATGCAGGTTCGGTCCCTGGGTCGGGGAGATCCCCTGAAGAAGGAAATGGCAACTCACTCCAGCATTCTTGCCTGAAAAACCCCATGGACAGAGAAGCCTGGAGGGCTACAGTCCATGGGGTCACAAAGAGGAGGACACAACTGAGCAGGCCTGCATGCAAGCAAGGTACAGAAAGAACAAAAAAGATGAGAAGGATTTTGCTGCAATCCTAACTGTCCAGCCACATGAGGGGCAGCTCCCGTCAGCCACTGCTTCCTGCTGCTCCAGATGTTCCAACAAAGGCCTGCTCCCGGGGAGAATCAGGAAGGGATTTCTGTAATCCCTTCGTGTATTTGCAAAATCAGGCAGGAAAGATTTGAAGCTGGTTACTGTTTTGTTTGCCTTCATTTACTCCCTCTCCTCACCTCCAAATGCAGGCTCCAACCTAATTCGATAATCCTACCTAGCCGGTAAACTTCCAAGCCATAATTATTCTCATCCTCGCACAAACCTGCTCTTACCATCATTATCCTTGGAGCCCACTGAACCCTCAAGCATGCAGGCCAACACCACAAGGACGCCTGCCTCCTCCCAAGAGCCCCGCAAGCCTTCCTTAGTTATAGCTGTGAAGTATTTTGAGAAACCTGAATTAAAGTGCTAGAGAAAGCACAACACACATTTATTGCTCATCTTGGAAAGACAACAGCAATAAGCTTCCAAACTCCCTTTGATTAGCATAATCTGGGGGTAATGAATATGGATATTGTCAATAGTCACTTAGAAGCATGTTTTCTTTTGCACATTTTGTTCTCTCCAGTAAATTTCCAACCAAGAAAGGAAATGCCCCAAGTCCTTGCCTGCATCAATAAAGCAAGCACTCAGAGGAATTACATGGGGGGAAATAGAGCCAGGAAGGAATTCTCACCACCTTCAACCTTTCTTCTAGTTGATTTTCAGTGCTTTCACCATGATTTCTGATTATCAAATTGAAACTCCCAGTTCCCTAACCCATCTGGTTCTTTTCTCAGTGTCCTTGTGACAGTTTCTGATGAAGGGCTATCAGAACAAATATCCCAAATGGTATCTCCAGACAGCACAGCATCCATAGTCACTTCCTGAAAAAGACAGCTGCTGAGAGGCACAGGTACCTGCCTAGGAAGAGAAAGAGGAAGTATCTGTGGGCCTTGGGACCTTACGTGGGAAATGGCAATGGGTCAGTGAGGGTTTCTCCAGAGAAAGAGAACCAAGAGGATTTATACAGATTAATATATATATGAGGAGGGTTCCTTACAGGAATTGGCTCACATGTTATAGAGGCTGAGAAGTCCCATGATCAGCTAGCTGCAGGCTGGAGAACCAAGAAAGCTGGTGGCATCAGTCAGTCTGATACCAAAGGCCTGAACATTTGGGAGGGGCCAGTGGTTGAGTCTTGATCTAAGTCTGAAAGCTCAGGAACCACAGGACTTCCCTGGTGGTCCAGTGATTAAGACTCTGTGCTTCCAGTGCCAGGAGCACAGGATCGGTCCCTGGTCAGGAAACTAAGATCCCACATGTTGCATGGAGCAGCCCATAAATAAATGATTTTTAAAAAGAACCAAGATCCCCAGTGTACAAGGAAAGGAGAAGATGAATGTCTCTGCTCAAGCAGAATCAGTGAATTCACCCCTCCTCTGCCTTTTTGTTCTATCAGGCCCTCAACGGATCAGACGATGTCCACCCATGCTGTTCTGTCCTAATCTCGTCCAGAAACACCCTCACAGACATATCCATAAGTATTAATAGTTTACCAGTCAGCTTGACACATAAATTAACCATCCCAGGCAGTATCTGGTTTTCTACACCAGCACTGCAGTCATTATTAACAGGGCAGTGGACCCCCACCCTGCAGTGTTAGAATGAGCAAGGGAACTCCAAGGAATCTCTATGTTGATGCCACAGCTCAGACCAATTAAACTGGGGTCCCTGGGGCTGAGACCAAGCACCAGTGTTCCTGAAAGATCCCCAGGTAATTCGTGGCTATTGTTGCGAATAGGAGAATTACTCCAATATTTCATGTTTCAATAAAGGTATATGATCCGTAGTATAGGCCTCGTCCGACGTGTATAAATAGGCAGATAAAAAATATTGACGCTCCGTTTGCATGTATATATCGAATGATTCAGCCATAGTTTACATCTCGGCAGATATGGGTAACAGAGGAGAATGCTGTTGTTGTGTCAGCTGTGTAGTGTATTGCTAGGAATAGGCCTAATGTAGCCAAGTTGGAGAACCAGGGTGGCCATCGGCAGCAGGCCCACACCTCACTCCCCTTTGTATGCTGGTCCTGGGATTAACACATCAAGCAGCACGAGTCTTCAGTGACCAGCAATGACCTTTTTAATAATGTAAATCACATTGTGTTGTCACCTTAATAAAATCCTCCCATGGCTTCTCATGGCTCTTAGAGTCAATGCAAGCCCCTTATCTTGGCTTGAGAGACCCTCAGCAGTACGAGCTTGCACACCTCAGGCGGGAGAAGGGAAAAGTGTTAATTGCTCAGTCATGTCTGACTCTTTGCCACCCACNGCCTTTCTTTGGGATTGGAATGAAAACTGACCTTTTCCTGTCCTGTGGCCACTGCTGAGTTTTCCAAATTTGCTGGCATATTGAGTGCAGCACTTTCACAGCATCCTCTTTTAGGATTTGAAATAGCTCAACTGGAATTCCATCACCTCCACTAGCTTTGTTTGTAGTGATGCTTCCTAAGGCCCACTTGACTTCACATTCCAGGATGTCTGGCTCTGGGTGAGTGTGAGTGATCACACCATCGTGATTATCTCGGTCATAAAGATCTTTTTTGTAGAGTTCTTCTGTGTATTCTTGCCACCTCTTCTTAATATCTTCTGCTTCTATTAGGTCCACACCATTTCTGTCCTTTATTGAGCCCATCTGTGCATGAAATATTCCCTTGGTATCTTTCATTTTCTTGAAGAGATCTCTAGTCTTTCCCATTCTATTGTTTTCTTTTATTTCTTTGCATTGATCACTGAGGAAGGCTTTCTTATCTTTCCTTGATATTCTTTGGAACTCTGCATTCAAATGGATTACTATATATAATGCATTAACGTATTACTATATATCAATAGAAAATAAACAAACTATTGGTAAATGCTATAACATTAAAGAATCTCAAAAACATTATGCTAAACAGAGAAAAACAAACAAAATATTATTTACATATTGAATAATTTCATTTGTGCAAAATTCAAATAATGTAACTTTATGAAGATATAAGACAGATCATCAGTTGCCTTGGTCTTGGGGTGGGAGCAGAGACTGAGGACAAATGGGCACAAGGGAATTTTTGAAGTGATGAAAAATTTCTAGAACTATATGGTGGTGATAATAGTACAAGTTTCTTTTCTTTTTTTTTTTGGTGGTACAGGTTAAAATGAGTGAGTTTGATGGCATGTAAGTGAAAAATTCTTAATTAAAAGCCCCAAATCACACAACTTTAAAAATGTGGAAAATATTTTAATAGAAACCTCATCAAAGAAGATATGTAGATGACAATAAGCACAGTTTAAATGCTCAATATCATCATTAAGAATATGAAAATTAAAACTACAATGTGATGCCATTACATACTTGTTGGAATAGCTGAAAGAAAAATGGAGAGAATGAAGAGTATTTGGAATTTTTATATGTTACTGGGTGAAACTGTAAAACGGTGCAATCATTTTGTTGGGTGCACTTGGTGCAGCCACTTGGAACATAATTTGGCAGCTTCTCATAAGGTAAAACATACTCTTACCATATGCCCCAGAAATCTGACTCCTAGGTATTTACTCATGAGAAGTGAAAATATACATCTACCCCTTAAAGTCTGTATACTAATATTTATACCATAGTTGAAGAGAAAGTTGAGAGTTTGGGAAGTTGAAGGTGGCTGGAATATGCAGAGTACTGGAATAAGAAACCTTTACAGAGAAAGAGAGCTCCCATAATCTGTAGTCTTCAACTGAGTACTAAACAGCACACTGCATGAGGATGCTACCAAAGCAAAGGAGAAGAGGAACAAGAACCAGAACCAACAAAACTGGGAATAGTTCATGTTCTCAACAGCTGGGTGCAAGGATCTCTTGACAAAGTAGACATCAGAGAGATGTCTCAGAAGAGTATTGCCAAATGAATCCTAGAATAAAGACTACTCTGGCTCCATGAGAAAAAAGAGAAATCACAAGCAAGTCTCAAAGGAGTCACATTGTTACCAAATAACTAACTGCATGTAAGATCAAAATCAAAGAAATATAAACAACTCCAAAACACAATTTTAAATGACAACATCTGGCATCCAATAAAAAAGCACCAGGTATAGAGGAAGATTCTAGTATGACATCAAAATAGGAAGCACCAGGAATCTGTCTCCCACCTAGAGCTGCACCAGCAAATTCTGTCTGATATATCTATGCTGGCAATCTGGAATCTGTTGAAGGCTTTCAGCTTCCAGTGGGAGGACTTGGATGGTGAACTGTGGCTAATTTCAGCCAATTTTAGCTCTTAACACAGCAGCAGCTACGCATCTTCCACCCCACAGCCACATGGCGGGCAGCTGTGCACATATTCCTGCAATAGCTTGCATGCAGTATGTAGAAGCAAATATCAGGGATCCTGTCCTCCAAATATCAGGAGTCTCTTTTGTGATGGCTGATTGCTGTTTCTGATTACAGCTGCTGCTGCTGCTAAGTCACTTCAGTCATGTCCGACTCTGTGTGACCCCATAGATGGCAGCCCACCAGGCTCCCCCATCCCTGGGATTCCCCAGGCAAGAATACTGGAGTGGGTTGCCATTTCCTTCTCCAATGCATGAAAGAGAAAAGAGAAAGTGAAGTCGCTCAGTCTGTCCGACTGTTAGCGACCCCATGGACTACAGCGCACCAGGCTACTCTGTCCATTGGATTTTCCAGGCAAGAGCACTGGGGTGGGGTGCCATTGCCTTCCCCTCTGATTACAGAGTGGCAGCCATTGCTGTCGCATCTTTCCTATTGTCACAAGCTCCTCCCTCTCTAGCTGAAGTGACACACAGAGGATTTAAAGGCATGGTATCTTTTTATCTACCCTTCATTTTTATCTTTTTCCCCTTTCAGGAACCAGACATTAAAGACTAGGATATTTAAAAACATATGCATATACAAGGAAAATTAGAAAATGACCATGCATGCCCAGGGAGTCTCAGAAAAGATATGAGAAGACATTGAATTTATACCTCAGGTTGATCCTCAGCACAAAGATAGCCTATAACAATTAAAAAAATAAGTAAAAAAAAAAAAAACAGCCCCAGTAAACTCTTGGAAAAGGGGATAATCTGATTTCCAGAATTATCATATTAATTGATTCGAATATCCAGTGTTCATAAAAAATGACAAGGCACACAAAGAAACAGTAAGTATGTTTCTCATAGGAAAAAAAAATCAATGGAAACTATCTCTGAAAAAGATATAATGGCAGATATACTACACAAAGACTTCAAAACAATTGTCTTAAAGATGCTCAGAGAACTCAAGGAAAATTGGATAAAGTCAAGAAAATGATGTGTGAACAAAATGGAAATATCAATAAAGAGACAGAAAACAAAAAGGAACCAAAAAGAAATTCTGGAGCTATAATATACAATAACTGGAATGAAAAACTCACTACAGGGATTCAAAGGCAGATTTGAGCAGGAAGAAGAAAGAGTTAGCCAACTTGAAGATAGGACAATGAAAATAATTGAGTCTGAGAAGAAGAAAAGAGATTGAAGAAAAGTAAACAGGTCCTAAGAGACCTGTGGGACACCATCAAGAGAAGCAAAACGAGCACTGTGGCAGTCCCAGTCGGAGGTGAGAGAGAGAAAGGGGCAGAAAGAATTTGAAGACATAATAACTGGAAACTTCACAAATTTGATGAAAGACATAAATATGAACATCCAGGGAGCTCAACAAACTCCAATCAGATGAACTCAAAGAGAATCACATCAAGAGTCATAATGAAACTATAAAAAGGTAGGCAAAGAGAATCTTAAGAGCAGCAAGAGAGAAGCAAATCATCACACACAAAGGAAACTTAATAAGATAATTGTCAGATTTCTGACAATTTTTGAGCCATAAGACAGTAGGCCCATACATTTGAAGTACTAAAAGAAAAAAATGTCAACCAAAAGTCCTATATCCACCAAAACTGTTCTCTAAAAGTAAGGGAGAAATCTAGAAATTCCCAGATAGTTGAAAATTGAAGGACTTTGTGACCAATAGACCTGCCCTGCAAGGAAGGGATAGTTGGGGAGTTTGGGATGGGCATGTACACACAGCTATGTTTAAAATGGATAGCCAACAAGGACCTACTGTATAGCACATGGAACTCTGCTCAATGTTATATGGTAGCCTGGATGGGAGAGGAGTTTGGGAGAGAATGGATACATGTGTTTGTATGGCTGGGTCCTTTTGCTGCTCGTCTAAATCTATCACATTGTTTATTAATCTTCTATACTCCAATACAAAATAAAAAGTTCAAAAATAGATAAATAAAAGGAAAAAAAAAAAAAGGAAAGAGATGTTCAAGACAGTCCTGCAAGTTTAAAAGAGGATACTAGGCAGTAACTTAAAGTCAAAGAGCGAAATAAAGATATCAACAAATGTAAATACATGGGCAATCATAAACGCTAGTAACTGGTTTATAACTGTGCTTTTTGCTTTCTATATGATTTCAGGGACTAAAACATTTCAATAAAAAATCAATTGTTACTACAAATGCTAATATTAATGTAAATACTCTGTAATTCAAATCAGAGTATCTTAACTTTAAAATGTTAAATGTAATCCCCATTGTAACCACAAAACATAGCTATAGAATATATATGAAAGGAAATGAGAAAGAAATTCAAATATTTTACTACCAAAAAGAGAACTAAACACAAAAGACAAGAATGCAGAAAATAAGAAGCAAAAAGGCTATAGGGCATATAGAAAACAGATAGCACAATGACAAATAATTCACTCTTAAATGTAGTTACATTAATATAAACACTCCAATCAAAGACAGAGGTTGGAAGAATGGATAAAAATACATGATCCAACTATATGCTGTCTACAAGAGATTCACTTGAGATCCAAAGACACAAACAGGTTAAAACTGAAAGGATGCAAAAAGATTTTTCATGCAAATTGTAACCAAAAAAGGGCAAGAGTGGCAACACTAATATCATACAAAATAGACTTTAAATGAAAAAAATTATAAGAGACAATGAAGGATGTTATGCATTAACAAAAGATTCAATACAGCAAGAATATGTAACTGTTATAAACATTTGTAAACCTAATGACAGACCATCAAAATATATGAAACAAAAATGACAGAAATGAAGGGAGAATAGGTATTATTACAATAATAGTTGGAGGCTTTAATATCTCATTCACCATAATGGACAGAATAACCAGACAGAACATAAGTAAAGAAATAAAGCGTTAAACAACACAATAAACTAACTGGATCTAACACACATATACAAAACACTCTACTTAACAGCAGAATACACATTCTCCTCAAAAGCACATGGGACATTTTTCAGTGTAGACTATATATTAGGCCACAAATTAAGTCTCAATAAATTTAAAAAAATAGATGTCATACAAAGTATTTTCTCTGCTCAAAAGGAGATGAAGTTAGAATTCAAAAACAGGAAAGTTCACAAATTGTGGAGATTAAACAACATATTTGTAAACAACCAATGGATCAAAGAAGAAATCACAAAGGAAATTAGAAAATACTTAGAGGGACTTCCCTGCTGGTCCAGTTAAGAGTTCGCCTGCTAATGCAGGGGACGTGGGTTCAGTCCTTGGTCTGAGAATTAGGATCCCACATGCCACGGGGCAACCGAGTCTGTGCTTTAGAGCCCATGAGTTGAGACTACGGAAAGCTGCGTGCCCCAGAGCCTGTGCTCTGCAGCAGGAGAAGCCACCTCTATGAGAAACTTACCCTCTGCAACTAGAGAGTAGCCCTTGCTTGCCACGAGAGAAAATCCCCTTGCAGCAACAAAGATCCCGTGCACTGCAGTGAAGACCCAGTCCAACCATAAATAAATAAATATAAATAAAAAGAGAAAATGCTTAGAGATAAATGAAAATACAGCATACAAAAACATAGGATGCAGCAAAAGTAGAGCTAAGGGGGAATTTATAACTATAAATGCTTACATTAAAAAAACAAAACAGAAAAGAGCTCAAAACAACCTAACTTTATAACTTAAGGAACTAAAAAAGAAGAACAAACTAAATGCAAAGCTAGCAGAAGGAAGGAAATAATAAAGATTAGAGCAGCAATAAGCAAAATACAGAATAGAAAAATAACAGAAAAGCAATGAAACCAAAAGTTGGCTCTTTAAAAAAAATCAACAAAATTGTCAAACTTTTAGTTATAGGACTAAGGAAAAAATAGAGGAGATTCAAATGACTAAAATCAGTACAGTAAAAAGATTACTACCAATTCTATAGGGGGAGAAAGGATTATACAATAGTACTTACAATTGTCCATCAATAAATTGGATAACCTAGATAAAAATTTTCTAGAAACACAAAGCCTACCAAGATCAAAGCAAGAAGAAATAGAAAATCTGAATAGACCCATAACTAGTAAGGGGATTGAATTAGAAATCCAAAATCTGCCAACTAAGAAAAGCCCCGGACCTGATGGATTTACTGGTAAATTCCATCAAAGATTTTAGAATACTGCTGCTGAAGTGAGCACTCCATCAAAGATTTAAAGAACTAATACCAATCCTTTAAATCTTTCTAAAGTGAACAGGAAGGATGCTTTGTAACTCATTCTATGAGATCAGGATAACCCTGATACCAAAAACAAAGATACAATAAGAAAAGAAAACTACAGATCAACATCCCTATAAACATTCTGCAAAAAGTCCTCAGGAAGATACTAGCAAACAGAATTCAGCAGCATATTGAAAAGATTATTATATCATGGACAAATTAAGTTTATTTCTGGAATGCAAGGATGGTCCAACATAGCAAAGCCAATGAATGTCATGTCCCACATTAACAGAATGAAGGGAAAAAGAGAAACACATGACCATCTCAACTGATGCAGAAAAGAATTTGAAAAAATCCAACTCTTTTATAATGAAACAAACTAAGAAACTACCTCAACATAATAAAAGTCATATAAAAAAATACACAGTAAACATCATACTCAGCTGTGAAAGACCGAAAGCTTTTCCTCTAAGATCAGGAATACAGCAAGGATGTCTGCTTTTATCACTTCTATTCAATATGGCACTGAAAGTTCTAGCCAGAGCAATTAGATGAGAAAAAGAAATAAAAGCATCCAAATTGAAAAGGAAGAAGTAAAATTACCTGTTTGCAGATAATATGATCTTATACATTGAGAAACCTAATTTTGTTGAGATTTAACAACAACAAAAAGTCCTGATAGATTCAATAAATTGATTCAATAAGTAGCAGGATATAAGTCAACACACAAAGATCAGTTGCATTTTTATACACAAACAATGAACAATCTGAAAAATAAGTTATAAAAATAATTCCATTTACAACTACTCCAAAAAATAAAATACTTTGGAATTTACTTAACCAAGGAGGAGAAAGATTTGTACAATGGAAACTACAAAACACTGAGGAAATAAAGATATAAATAAATGTAAATACATCTCATACTCATTGATCAGAAGACTTTATATTGTTAAAATGTCAATATTACCTAAAACAACCTACAGATTCAATGCAATTTCTATCAAAAATCCCAATGACTTGTGAAAATAGGAGGAAAAAACCCTAAAATTCATATGCAATCTCAAAAGACCCTGAATGTCCAAAACAATCTTGAAAAAGAAAAACAAAACTAGAGGACTCACACTTCCTGATTTCAAAACTTAAAGCTACAGTCATCAAAACATGTGGTATTGGCATAAAGATAGACCTGAAGACCAATGGAATAGGATAGAGACCCCAGAAACAAACTTTGATATATACAATCAAATGATTTTTTATAAAAGTGCCAAGACCATTCAGTGAGGTAAAGTACAGCCTTTTCAACAAATGGTGCTGAAAAAATTGGATAGCCACATGCAAAAGAATGAAGATGAATTCTTATCACCGTATGTAAAAACTCACTCAAAATGGATGAAGGACCCAAAGGTAAGAACGGAAACAATAAAACTGTTGGAAGAAACCATAGGACCAAACCTTCATAACACTGGATTTGGCAATGATTTCTTGGCCATGACACTGAAGGTACAGATAACAACAACAACAAAAATAGACAAATTAGACTTCACGGATATTTTTAAAGACTCATCTCTTGCCTCTTCTGCATTTGCAGGCAGATTCCTAACCACTGCACCACTTGGGAAGCCCCAAAGCAACAGGAGGGAATTACAGACAGGCAGGCCACCCTCAGTGCATTTTCTCCACCTTAGAGGATGCAAAGTATGCAGGTTGCCCATCCTTCAGTTTGCAGACAAGCAGATCTTCCTGTGCAATGTCATTTCTTGGCTGGAATCTCTATCTGTGCATTACTGCGGGTGCCTGGAGAGGGTTCTGATGCACCGCAGCAGCCCACCTCTGTTGGTTTCACCTCAGTGTGGCTCTCTTCTTGGCAGCCCTCTGGTCTGTCGTCACTTTCAGGGTGAGGGCATTAAAGCCTCCTCCAGGTCTGGCTCCAGCCCAGATACAGCATCCCAGCCCATCCCTTTTGGGTTCTGGCAGCATAGTCTCTTGGCACCAGACACCTTGCCTTTCCTCGCATGATCCCCTCCACCAGCCCCAAGGCCCAGACTGGACCCTAACGGTCAGATTCTGTGGCACAGTACCTGCCCATCCTAAGTACTCGGTGACTGGACAAGGGAAGAGGGAGAGATACCATTGCTTTTACAATGGTATTAGATAAACAGCTTCTCTTCTGAACGCTTGTTGGGAGAGTAGGATTTGATGAGCATGTGTGGCATCCTAAGAACTCTTTTTCTGTTGCTGATGGTCCCTTCTGAAAAATCTTGATTCCTCTCTGCCTTTTTCTTCTACAGGCCTACCATTTTTCTCTCACTAAATCATTGCCCCTCTCCCACTCCTTGCCTTCCTTTCTCCTTCCCTACTTTTTCTACTTCTCCTACATCTTAGTTCAGGTTCTTTGTGCTCAGCCTCTAACAGGTTGCTCCATCCACTCCACCTTACATGCTATATTTCTGATGACCACCTAAAAAATATCACAACTAATGATGTCTGCAGAAGCGTCTTGCTCTGACCATGCAATGGCATTTTTTGAACCTTTCCACCCTTATCTCTGTTCTTCTCAGCCTGGCCTCCTCCAGTCTCCCTAGAAGCCAGATTCTTTCTCCTTCTCATCATTACTAAATTGTCCTTCCAGACACACACGGAAGTCTTCTGTGCAGGCAATTGTGCTTATAGCCCTACAGGGTAGCCCCCAATGTTCTCCAGTTTTGTGATTTTTTTCTTTATTGTGGAAAAGTACCCATAATATAATGTCTATCATTTTAACCATGTTTAAGTCTACAGTTCAGTGATATTAAGTACATTCACATTGTTGCGTAACCATCACCAACTTTCATCCCCATAACTCTTTTCATCTTGTGAAACTGAAACTCCAGACCCTTTAAATAATAACTCTTCATTCTTCCCTAGCCCCAACCCCTGGTTAACCACCATTTTACCTTCTATCTTTCTGAATTAAATTCCCCTAAGTACCTCATCTAAGTGGAATCATACAGTATTTATCTTTTTTGTGATTGCCTTATTTCACTTAGTGTAATATCCCTGAGGTTTATCTGTGTTATAGCATATTGCAGAACTTCCTTCCTTTTTAAGGCTGAATAATATTCCATTGTGTGCATATGCCACATTTTGGTCATCCATTCATCAATGCAGACCTGGTTTGCTTCTGTGTTTCAGCTATAGTGAATAAAGCTGCTATGAACATGTGTGTACACATATGGTTTTGATACCCTACTTTCAATTACTTTGGGTATAGACCCGAAAGTAAAATTTCTGGGTCATATGCTTCCCTGGTGACTCAGACAGTAAAGAATCTGCCTGCAGTGCAGGAGACCCAGGTTCGATCCCTAGACAGCATATTAAAAAGCAGAGACATTACTTGCTGACAAAGGTCTGTATAGCCAAAGCTATGGTTTTTCCAGTAGTCATGTATAGATGTGAGAGCTGGACCATTAAGAAGGCTTGATTGCTGGAGAATTGATGCTTTTGAACTGTGGTATTGGAGAAGACTCTTGAAAGTCCCTCGGACAGCAAGGAGATCAAATCAATCAATCCTAAAGGAAATCAACCCTGAATATCCACTGGAACGACTGATGCTGAAGCTGAAGTTTCAGTCGTTTGGCCACCTGATGCGAAGAACTGACTCATTGGGAAAGACTCTGATACTGGGAAAGACTGAAGGCAAGAGGAGAAAGGGGCGACAAAGGAAGAGATGGTTGGATGGCATCACCGACTCAATGAACGTGAATTTGAGCAAACCCTGGGAGATAGTGCAGGACAGGGAATTCTGGCATGCTGCAGTCCACAGAGAATCAGACATGCCCGAGTGACTGAACTCACGTCCATTGAGTCAGTGATGCCATCCAACCATCTCATCCTCTTTGCCCCCTTATCCTCCTGCCTACAATCTTTACCAGCATCTGGGTCTTTTCCAATGAGTTGGCTCTTCCTATCAGGTGGCCAAAGTATTGGAGCTTCAGCTTCAGTCTTTCCAATAAATATTCAGGACTTATTTCCTTTAGGATTGACTCCCTTGATCTCCTTGCAGACCAACGGAGTCTCAAGAGTCATCTCCTGCACCACAATTTGAGAGCATCAATTCTTTGGTGCTCAGCCTTCTTTACAGTCCAACTCCAGCTCACATTTGTATATGACTATGGCAAAAACCATAGCTTTGAGACAGAGAGAGACAAACATTTGAAGAATCCAAATTTGACAAAAATTACCAATAGCTACAAAAACACTAAATGAACTCCAAATAGAAGAAATATGAAGGAAACCACACTGAGGTACATCAATAATTGCTTAAAATCAGTGATCTTCAAAACGCACTATTTACAAAATGAAAAGTCAGTTGACAGCCTGGGAAGATATATCAATTCACTTTCCAGTAAATATGTCTAATGAATTTATAAACATCAGCAATAAAGTCAGAAAATACGATTAAAGATTTACAATAGCAATGAAAAATATGAGGTCGTTGAAAATAAATCTAACAAAAGATGTGCAAAATATTTATGTAGAAAACTAAAGGGCCTTATTGAAAGGCAATAAGAAAACCAAACGGAGTAACACCATGTTCATGGATAGAAAGTTTCAATACTGTAAAGTTGAACAGTATTGTACAAATTGATGTACAGCTTTATTACTTTTCCAATCAAGTCCTAATGGAATATTTTTACATAAAGCCAAAAAAGATTAGTAGCCAGATCCTATAAGTCAATTAGAAAGACAAACGATTCAATAGAAAAAGTTTCAAAAACATAAACAAGCATTTCACAGCAAACACAAATGGCCTATTAAATTTATGAAAATACACTTGGCCTTGTTAGTAGAAAAGGAAATGCAAATAAAACCACAAGTTACCATCTCATGCCCACTGGTCTGGAAACATTTTTAAAGACTGACAAAATGTTGGCAAAATGTAACTAGTACACCACTGTGGGACTAGGAATTAGTACACTCACTTTGAAGAAGAATTTTACATTATTTGTGAAGGTGAACATTCACATACCCTTTGACCCAGCAATTCAGCTCCTGGAGACATGAACAGAATATTTCCAGAAGCACTGTTTAAAATAGCAATAAAAATGGCAACAACCCAAATGTCCTTTACAGTAGAATGAATAAAAGCTTATGGTTCAGTCACACAGTAGAATATTGAAATGAAACAGAAGACTACAGTGACTACAGTCTGCGTAACACGGATTGTATTTTCTAAGGATGACCGTCACAATATATCCTGTCCTGCATGTTCCCTTCTTAGATGCCAATGACGTAAATATTAGCTCTTTTTTTATAGTCCCCTGGGTCTCTGGGGTTCTTTTCACTCTTTTTTTTTTTTTTCCAGTTTATTTTCTCTCTGTTGTCCAGATTGGGCAGCTTCGTGGATTCTTTCTTCTATCCCCTTCCATTTTGCTACTGAACACATCTACCAAGTTTTTTATTTTGGTTATTGAATTTTTCAGTTCTAAAATATCCATTTGGTTCTTCTTTGTATATTTCTTTGCTGAGATTTTCTTTTTCTGCTTGTTTCAGATGTGCTCACAGTCGCTATTGTATGATGCCTGCTTTTAAATCTTAATCAGATAACATCACTGGAATCCTGAGTGTCGTATCTATTAATATTTTTTTTTCCTTCAGTGTGAGATCTTCTTGGCTATTGGTGTCACAAGTAATTTTCTACTAAAACCTGGGTGTTTTGGCTATTATCTTATGAGACTCTGGATCTTAATTAAACTTTTGGTTTTAGCTGGTTTCCTCTAACACTGGTCCAGCAGAGGAGGGGAGGTGCTGTCTCATTAAGGCAAGGCAGGGTTAGACATTCAGGTTCCCCACTCTGCCTCCATACTAGTCAGCTCAGGCTTCCAGAGCAAAACACCACAGACTGGGTGTCTTAAACAACAGAAATGTATTGTCTCGCATTCTGGAGATTGGAAAGTCCAAGATCAAGGTGTTGCAGTTTGACTTCTGGTGAGAACTCTCTCCTTGGCTTGCAGCTGGCCACCAACTCCCATGGCCTTTTCTCTGTGCGTTTACATCCCAGGTGTCTCTCCCTCTTCTTAGAAGAACATCCAGTGGACTAGGACCTCATCTTTATGACCTTGTTTAACCTTAATTACCCCCCTAACAGCCCTATCTCCAAATATTGTCTTATCAAGGGTTACAGCTTCAGCTTATGAATGGGGGTGGCACAATTCAGTTCATAACAGCCTCCACTGACTCTGGAGTCAGGGGCATTATCTGTTATTGCTGGGAGGGCATGAGAGTTTCTGGCTTCCACTAGACCTCCCTGGCTAGGAGGAGTGGGTGTGCTGCCCCCTATAAGACCTCTACTTACACTGTACTATTCAGGATAGTGGCAACCTTTGGAGTGGTGAGAGGAGATATGATTTGGGAAAAGACACAAAAGGCTCCAAGGAATTGGATGTGTTTTATCTTCTAGTTGTGAAATTAGTATCTTGGTATTAATCATATTATTATTATTTAAACTGTAAATATGTTATCTATGGTATAGCCTTTTTTTCTTTTTAAGATTTATTTTTTAATTCATGGATAATTGCTTTACAGAATTTTGTTGTTTTTGTCAAACCTCAACATGAATCAGCCGTATGGCTGATTATGTTACTGAACAACAAAATTCTGTAAAGCAATTATCCTTCAATTAAAATATTCCAGAATTCAAAAAATAAGAAAAAAAGAAAAACCTAACCACAACAAAAGAGAAATATGGTCTCTCTACTCAGAATATTTATAACATAGCTGAGGTGCTCAGAAATAATGATCTACCATCTGTGGTATTAAGCATTATCTATGTGCCAGGCAGGGCTTCTCAGTGGCGCTAGTGGTAAAGAACCTGCCTGCTAATACAGGAGATGTGAGAAACTCAGGTTAGACCCCTGGGTTGGGAAGATCACAACCCACTCCAGTATTCTTGCCTGGAGAATCTCCATGGACAGAGGAGGCTGGCAGGCTATAGTCCATGGGGTCATAAAGAGTCAGACATGACTGAAGCAACTTAGCATGCATGCACACATAGGCTGGGCATTGTGCTGAGCACATCGCATATATCGTTTTACTTATTCTACACAATCCACTTTATGGATGAGGACGCTCAGGCTCCAAAGAAGTCAGAATCACAGAGATAAAATTCAAGCCCAGACCTGTCTGCAGAGCCCATAGTCTTCAAGCCCATAGCACCTTGAATGAAGTTAAAACTAATTAATATCATTTATCACATCGTCATGTTCCACTCAACTGCCACCACTAATAAAATCTGACAGAGAACATTAGACTTTACCATTTCAGCCACAAGAGAAGCCTCTAAGTTTAGGGTGTGTTGTGAAAATCGCTCAGTCATGTCTAACTCTTTGAGATCCCATGGATCTCTAGCCTGCCAGGCTCCTCTGTCCATGGAATTCTCCAGGCCAGAATACTGGAGTAGGTAACCATTCCCTTCTCCAGGGGATCTTCTCAACCCAGGGACTGAATCCAGGTCTCCTGCATTGCAGGCAGATTCTTTCCCATCTTAACTACCAGGGAAGCCTGTGTGTGTGTAATTTTATTTATACATTTAAATATGTATTTGTATTTTTATATACTGACGTGGATTTACTTTTCTGTTAAAAATCTTATGAGACGTATGCCCTACCGCATGTAAAACAGGTAGCTAGTGGGAAGCTGCTGTACAGCACCGGGGGCTTGGCTTGGTGCTCTGTGATGACCTAGTGCAGTAGAATAGGGGGTAGACGTTAATTGCTTTACAATGTTGTGTTCATTTCTGCTGCACAACAAAGCAAATCAGCTCCAGTAAAAACTTAAAATTAAAAAAATTTATAATATTGTTAGCTTTAAGTTGGTCTTAAAAAAAAAAATTAATTGGTTAATTTATTGACCATGTGACTGTGGAACCTTAGTTCTCTGACCAGGGACTGAATCTTGGCCCTTGGCAAGTGAGAATGTGGAGTCCTAACTATGGGACTGCCAGGGAATTCCCTATTGTTATTTTAGTAAATATTCATTTATAATTATATACATTTTAATCTTTTGTTATACCTTTATTCCTTCCTGCAGTTCACTCAGGGATCATTTTCCTTCATCCTGAAGAATTCTCATAAAAATTTCCTGTATTGCCAATGTGTACTAGTGACAAACCAATTTCTTTGAATTTTTGTCCACTTAACAAAATTTTGAACACATTTATTTTCCCTTCATTTCTGAAGGATATTTTTCTGGGCATAGAACTCTAGATTGGTAGGGTTTTTTCTTTAGCACTTTAAAGATATCATTTCATTGTCTTCTGGCTTCCATAGTTAGCCATCAATTGTACTGTTAACTGGTTACTAACTCTCTCTCTTTAAAAATATGATCACTTTAACAAAGAGCTAATGTGGCTCAGTGAGGACACAGTGTTCAGTTCAGTCGCTCAGTCGTGTCCGACTCTTTGCGACCCCATGAATCGCATCACGCCAGGCCTCCCTGTTCATCACCATCTCTCGGAGTTCACTCAGACTCACGTCCGAGTCCGTGATGCCATCCAGCCATCTCACCCTCGGTCGCCCCCTTCTCCTCCTGCCCCAATCCCTCCCAGCATCAGAGTCTTTTCCAATGAGTCAACTCTTCGCATGAGGTGGCCAAAGTACTAGAGTTTCAGCTTTAGCATCATTCCATCCAAAGAAATCCCAGGGTTGATCTCCTTCAGAATGGACTGGTTGGATCTCCTTGCAGTCCAAGGGACTCTCAAGAGTCTTCTCCAACACCACAGTTCAAAAGCATCAATTCTTCGGCGCTCAGCTTTCGTCACAGTCCAACTTTCACATCCATACATGACCACAGGAAAAACCATAGCCTTGACTAGACGGACCTTAGTGGGCAAAGTAATGTCTCTGCTTTTGAATATACTATCCAGGTTGGTCATAACTTTTCTTCCAAGGAGTAAGCGTCTTCTAATTTCATGGCTGCAGTCACCATCTGCAGTGATTTTGG
>SJYX01004053.1:40723-67015 GCA_006410675.1 Oreotragus oreotragus
CAGCTCAACTGGAATTCCATCATCTCCACTAGCTTTGTTCGTAGTGATGCTTCCTAGGGCCCACTTGACTTCACATTCCAAGATGTCTGGCTCTAGATTAGTGATCACATCCTCATGATTATCTGGGTCGTGAAGATCTTTTCTGTACAGTTCTTCTGTGTATTCTTGCCACCTCTTCTTAATATCTTCTGCTTCTGTTAGGTCCATACCATTTCTATCCTTTATCGAGCCCATCTTTGCATGAAATGTTCCCTTGGTATCTCTAATTTTCTTGAAGAGATCTCTAGTCTTTCCCATTCTGTTGTTTTCCTCTATTTCTTTGCATTGATCGCTGAGGAAGGCTTTCTTATCTCTTCTTGCTATTCTTTGGAACTCTGGATTCAGATGCTTATATCTTTCCTTTTCTCCTTTGCTTTTCGCCTCTCTTCTTTTCACAGCTATTTGTAAGGCCTCTCCAGCCAGGCCGGCGCACTAAGCGCGGGCGAGAGGAGCTACCCCACGTCCAAGGTCAGGTGTAGCAGCCTAGAGTGGCAGGCTGCGACGGTGCAGGAACGGCCGAGAGGAGCTACCCTGTGTCTGAGGTCGGGGCGGCGACCGAGAGGAGCTACCCCGCATCCGAGGTCAGTGGCGGCCGGGAGGAGACACCCCGCGTCCAAGGTCAGGGCGGCGGCCAGGAGGAGCTACCCCACGTCCGAGGTCAGGGGCGGCCGGGAAGAGGCACCCTGCTTCCGAGGTCAGAGGCGGCCGGGAGGAGCAACCCGAGGAGCAGTGGCTGCACAGGCGCAGGAGGGCCTAGAGGAGCTATCTCACGTTGAAGGTCAGGAACTGCGGCGGTAAGGAGATACCCCTCGTCCAAGGTAAGGAGCAGTAGCTGTGCTTTGCTGGAGCAGCCGTGAAGAGACACCCCACGCCCAAGGTAAGAGAAACCCAAGTAAGACGGTAGGTGTTGCAAGAGGGCATCAGAGAGCAGACACACTGAAACCATACTCACAGAAAACTAGTCAATCTAATCACACTAGGACCACCACCTTGTCCAACTCAATGAAACCAAGCCATGCCTGCGGGGCAACCCAAGACGGGCGGGTCATGATGGAGAGGGCTGACAGAACGTGGTCCACTGGAGAAGGGAATGGCAAGCCACTTCAGTATTCTTGCCTTGAGAACCCCATGAACAGTATGAAAAGGCAGTGTAGCCAAAAACAAATTAATTTTTAAAAATATGGCTGCCTTTAAGATTTTTGATGGGCCTAGGTATAGTTTTCTTTATACTTATGATATTTGGAGTTTGTTTTATTCAAGTTTAGCTTTGTTTTATTTAAACTTAGGTTTGTTTTATTTAGGTTTCTTTTATTTCAGTTTAATGTTAATCCATGCTGTTTCACTATGAACAATACAGATTCAGTATCTATGGCTCAAGTCATATCAGTTCAGTTCAGTCTCTGGTTGTGTCCGACTCTTTGCAACCTCATGAATCGCAGCACGCCAGGCCTCCCTGTCCATCACCAACTCCCGGAGTTCACTCAGATTCACGTCCATTGAGTCCGTGATGCCATCCAGCCATCTCATCTTCTGTCATCCCCTTCTCCTCCTGCCCCCAATCCCTCCCAGCATTACAGTCTTTTCCAATGAGTCAACTCTTCACATGAGGTGGCCAAAGTACTGGAGCTTCAGCTTTAGCATCATTCCTTCCAAAGAAATCCCAGGGCTGACCTCCTTCAGAATGGACTGGTTGGATCTCCTTGCAGTCCAAGGGACTCTCAAGAGTCTTCTCCAACACCACAGTTCAAAAGCATCAATTCTTCGGTGCTCAGCCTTCTTCACAGTCTAACTCTCACATCCATACATGTCATATAGGCAGTAGTATAAATTAGTTTCAGCTTAGACATACTGAATAAAGAGGCTGAGGGAGCAAAGGAGGGAAGGGTTGGGGCCCAGTGGGAGAAGAAACAAAGAATTGAACATGCATGCTGGCTTTTCCATAACACTTTCAATGCTAACCTGCTTCAGAGGAAGAGTGAAAGGAGGCAAGAATGAACAGCCACAATTGTTAAACTGTTACCAGCATCATACTTTTCAACATTTCAACAGAGTTTGAAACACTTTTTAGTAGCAAAACCTTTGCAAAAAACTCCCCAGACAACCTTTAACCACCTCAAGCTAAGATCCAATTAATTTTAAACATTGGTTTAAAATTCAAAGAATTAGAAAAAGGGAAAATGATACTACATACACCTCAGTAGTGTGATTAACCTTTCTCTTAGATGCTCGCATCACACAAAATTCTAACAGCTTTTGAATGTAATTTCCATTGCTAATGGTGATCTTGCCGCGTCTGCAAGAGACAATGCAGTAATGCTGAAAAAGCCTCTCTGCAGTCCTGTTAGTGCTCTTAAAGATCCTAAAAGCTGAGGCCAGTAAAATCCACAGAAACTCACTCTTGCCTTTAAGAACTTTAGAAAACCATTAACAACAACAACAACAAAAACCAACAGGGCAGGAACTAAAGTCTGAGGCCATGCGTAAAAGTCAGGTTTGGTGGTTCTTAGTAACAATGGGGGAATTTCCAAGATGGGTAGGATGGGAATGTCTGGGGCAGTCAGAGATGGCTTCTCATGTTGGCTTTTATGTGTCACTGATTATCATCTTCCACATCCTGCTGCTGCTGCTGCTGAGTCACTTCAGTCGTGTCCGACTCTGTGCGACCCCATAGACGGCAGCCCACCAGGCTCCCCCGTCCCTGGGATTCTCCAGGCAAGACCACTGGAGTGGGTTGCCATTTCCTTCTCCAGAGCATGAAAGTGAAAAGTGAAAGGGAAGTCGCTCAGTCGTGCCCAACTCTTCGCGACCCCATGGACTGCAGTCCACCAGGCTCCTCCATCCATGGGATTTTCCAGGCAAGAGTACTGGAGTGGGGTGCCATCGCCTTCTCCGTCCACATCCTGCTGTGCTTCTTTATTCCGCTCTTCACCATCATCCTGCATGTCTGAAGTCCATAGTCTCAGATTATCAGTAACAACTGTGTGATAAGTGTAGAGTCCTTATAGCTTTCCTCACTCAGTGTGTTCAGTTCTGCAACTGCATCATTTAAAGCTGCTTTTGTCAACCTGCAGGTATGCTCAGGGGAATTAAGAATTTCATAGTAGAATATGGAAAAATTGAGAGCAAGGCCTAAGTGAATGGGATGTGTCGATGAAAGTTCTGTCATTGCAATAGCACTAGCAGCTTTATAAGCCATCAAGCTGTTCTCCACAGCCTCCTTCCTGTCATTTCTTATGGCAAATTCAGCCAGATACCTGTGGTAGTCTCTTTTCATTTTATAATAGAAAAGCTTGGACTCAGCCAATGTTAGGGGCTGGAATGAGGTGTTCATCCAGTACACCCAGAATGTCACAACGGATTAACTGTAGCTCGGGTCTCAACCATTTGCCGATATTCCCAAATCATTTTTAGTTTGTCTTCTCCTCCCTTATTTTCTTCTTTGTTGCTGATTATTCTCCAGGAAGCTCTTCTACTTCTAATCACATTTTTTATATGCACAGACAGGAGGTTTCTTCCTTCAACTGTCAACTCTGCATCCATCTCTGCTACTTTCTTCATTGATTTCACCATTCCACCGCATTGCTCAGCCTGCTTGGCCTGCTTCGCCTGGTACACCAGATTGTGAAGGATGGAAGCAGACAGTGTCTCCCACTCCCAGCCTCTCACTCTACGTCTGAGCAACAAACATGGCAGTGTTTCAGTCCTCACTGATATTCATGAGTCTGTGGCTTGATGCCTTTCATCATATTTAGAAAATTCTCAGTCATTATCTATTCAAATATTTGAGCATGTCCTACCTATCTCTTATGCTCAGCTCTGTTTATTCCTCAGTTCCTTTTCATTCTGTGCTTCAGTCCAGATAATATCTATTGATTGGTCAGTAATCTTGTCTTCTCTGTATACAGTGTCCTGTTAGACCCATTCAGTGAGTTCTTAATTTCAGATATTTTGCAGTCTAAAACACCAATTTTTTTCATTCTTATAGATTCAAGTTTTCTCTTTACAGACTCAAGCTTTTCACCTATTTTGTCCATTTTTTGCTCTATTCTCTTTAACATATTATCCTTACTTATTTTAAAACCTTTGTTTGAGATGTCACCTCCTGTTTGGTCTAGTTCGCTGCATCTCAGTTTGGAAAATGGCCTCAGGAAGAAAGTTGGTTAAATATGGGGTTCACTTTGTGTGTCCTCCATCTGTCGAAGATCATAGCCTTGTTTTGCCTGATGTCTAGTCCCTGCAAACTATTGTTTATACTGCTGTGAGGAAAGAGAAAAGTTGAACATATGGCATGGGGGTGAGTATGGGGGCTGTGTAAGAGAAGTGGACAGAACTTGAAGGATCAGGAGGTACCGTAGAATTATCCGCCGTGCCCTGTCGTCCTGACTCCATAGTGCCCTGAACCCGGCGCCATACTCCAGCCCCAGGGCCCACCCACAGGGAGAGTAGAGTGGCTAGAAAGTGGCTCCAACCGACCACAGGGGTCTCTGCAAATGACTGGAAGAGGGAACAGGGCAGCAAGAATAGTCTTTGGGCCTAAGTTTCTCAGCCAGAGGGGCCATGTGGGAGACCCTAGGAGGAGGATGGGGCAGCTTTCTTAGAACTACCATCCAACCAGAGGAAGCCAGATTGCATGTCTACCCAGAGCACTAGGGCCCTCCCTACTGTCTTCATTTATTTGCATCTTTTTGCATGTCATTTGTCATTTGCATAGGGTCTTATTTTATGTCAAATTCACAGTCTCTGCTTATTCCTCCCTATTTGGGTATAGGGAAAAGTGGACCTTCAGCTAAATCCCCTTTGGGGAATTTTATTTTAACTCTTAGTATACTACCAAGGTCATTTAGACTGAATTTTAATTTTTAAGCTCCTTTTCTGAGCAGCTTTAACTATTAATAAGGATTGATTATTTGATGACTACAGGGGTCTTCCAAATATCAAAGATAAATTTAAATTATTTTTTAATAGAATAAAGCTTGTTCTCTCTTCAGTTCAGTTCAGTTCAGTCGCTCAGTCGTGTCCGACTCTTTGCGACCCCTTGAATCGCAGCACACCAGGCCTCCCTGTCCATTACCAACTCCTGGAGTTCACTCAGACTCACGTCCATTGAGTCCGTGATGCCATCCAGCTATCTCATCCTCTGTCATCCCCTTCTCCTCCTGCCCCCAATCCCTCCCAGCATTACAGTCTTTTCCAATGAGTCAACTCTTCTCATGAGGTGGCCAAAGTACTGGAGTTTCAGCTTCAGCATCATTCCCTCCAAAGAAATCCCAGGGCTGATCTCCTTCAGAATGGACTGGTTGGATCTCCTTGCAGTCCAAGGGACTCTCAAGAGTCTTCTCCAACACCACAGTTCAAAAGCATCAATTCTTCGGCTCTCAGCTTTCTTCACAGTCCAGCTTTCACATCCATACATGACCACTGGGAAAACCATAGCCTTGACTAGATGGACTTTTACCAAAACGACCTTTACTGGATTCTTTATAAGTCCAAAATATATCAATTACTGTATTGATCCATTTGATCCTTTGTAAATTCAAAATATATCCTAGATCTTAAAACATTTTGCTATTTCATCCTCTTAGGAACTACTTTTCATCATCACTCATTAATTATTCTCAATCATGCTTTTTAAAAACAGAGACAAAAGTAATAAGAAAACAAAAGAATGATGGAATTGCCTGGGCAATTCAATGGTGATATGAATCATTGCTATTCTACCGTCTTTCAGTT
Organism: Oreotragus oreotragus; assembly: GCA_006410675.1. Taxonomy (NCBI): domain Eukaryota; kingdom Metazoa; phylum Chordata; class Mammalia; order Artiodactyla; family Bovidae; genus Oreotragus; species Oreotragus oreotragus. The sequence goes on from SJYX01004053.1 coordinate 46,493, forward strand.
TTCTTATTGCTCTGTCCGAAGCATTAGATATCTTTCAAGAAGGTATAAACAAGTCGGTCTGGAAACATTATCTTTGTTCATTTGTTTGTTTTAGCTTTCATCACACAAGATGAGAGTTCAGAATATTTCATTTTCCTACAAAGAAGAAAGAGAAAAAAACAGCCATTCCACAGTTACTGAGCTATCAGCAGATGAATGCAACATGAAGCAGCCTCTAGACTACAGTGATGATGGTGCCTGCGTGCCCAGTCGCTCGGTTGTGTCTGACTCTTTGCAACTCCATGGACTGTAGCCCGCCAGGCTCCTCTGTCCATGGGATTTTCCAGGCAAGAACATTGGAGTGGGTTGCCATTTCCTTTTCCAGGAGATCTTCCCAACNGGTGCCTGCGTGCCCAGTCGCTCGGTTGTGTCTGACTCTTTGCAACTCCATGGACTGTAGCCCGCCAGGCTCCTCTGTCCATGGGATTTTCCAGGCAAGAACATTGGAGTGGGTTGCCATTTCCTTTTCCAGGAGATCTTCCCAACCCAGGGATTGAACTCAAGTCTCCTGCAGCTCCTGAATTGACAGGCAGATTCTTAACCACTGAGCCACTTGGGAAGCCTAAAGATGATGGTAAATGTATATATAAGCAAAGCTGAAGTCTATGAATCTTCAGATATCTTAGAAGAATTTTCTCGAACTCAAGAATTGCCCCCATTTCCGCAGAGAGTGGGGAGCTGGAGACCGGAGAGGAATGGCTCTTTTTCAGGGTCACTCTCTTTTTGGTCTCTCCTGTTTCACAGAAATGTGTGACTCAGCCTGCCTTTGTCATGGCATACAGTAGCTGCTGCCCTGCAAGCTGGAACAGGGCTGGCTCTAGGAGCAAGGAGGCTGTCCAGATCCCCACTCCTGAGACCTGGCACTCGCACAACTCATCTGCTACCCTTCCTTGGGCCTTGGGGCTCTTGAAGCTGTGGTTTTCCTCTGGGTGGTGACTCAGTGCCCAAGGCCTGCCCTGCATATGAACCTCCCCTTCCTTGGGCCTCACTGACTTCCCTGAACCAGAGGCAGCTGTGGTTTCTCCTAAAACAGCAACCACAAACTGCCAAGCCCACCCCACCTACCCTCCACTACCCACTCCACCCCTCAGGGCCCTGGACCCAACCTTGGGGTGTCAAAGGAAAGAGAACAGAAGGGAGGCTGCAGACTAGCATGAGATGTGGAGTTTATGAAGAGCTTTGCCTTTTATAGCATGAGTGTCAAAGATATACCCATTTCATAAATGGGGAGAATAAGGCCAAAATGTTTTAGGGGCTTCTTTCAAATTAATCTATTCATTCCTTCAGCTGCTGCTGCTGCTGCTAAGTCACTTCAGTCGTGTCCGACTCTGTGTGACCCCATAGACGGCATCCCACCAGGCTCCCCCATCCCTGGGATTCTCCAGGCAAGAATACTGGAGTGGGTTGCCATTTCCTTCAGCTAGCATTCCTCAAAAGCCCACAAGAACACAGGAGAGTAGACACTGAGATGTGATGCCCACATTGCCCTTCAGGGAAGGATTTGGTGTCTGGGGGCCAAGGCAGGAAGACTGTAGCTGTCAGCCCATCCAGGGATCACTTCAGCTGCAGATGCTTGCTTTACCTTGGGCCATGCCCTTCTCTGGGCGATCTGTTTCCAAAGACTAATCTACTGGGGTGCAAAGGCCCAGCTATTTCAGCTCAGTATGGGACTGCGACGGGCCGTTCCACCCCAAGCTCCCAGTGAGGAGCCCAGGCTGGGTGGGGCCTGCAGTACAGCTCAGCTTCTCCCTCTGCCCAGTGCTGCCTCTTCCCCCTCCCTTCTACACTCATCAATCTCCAGAGCTCTCCCTGAAGAACATCCAGCGTGCTACACTTTGAGCCACAGTCTGCTTCCTGGAGAACCCACCCTGCAATACTTGACTTTCAAAGAGCTGCCAGCCCAGTGGCAGAGAGACAAGCAACCAAAGTGCAGGAAGGACAGCCCTAGGGGGACGCAGCCAGCAGAGGCCCCAAAACAGGCTTCGGTGCACAGGCAGAGAGGATCTGGGAGGCCCTAGCTAACAGCACTGAGGCAAGGGCTAAAGTGCCTCTCACCACCTGAAAGCTGCAGCGCGGACCCTTGTTTTGGAGGAGGGACACCTCCCTACCATGATTTTCTCTGACCTAATCTGTTCCTGTAAGAAAGGCCCCCCCAAGGTGGCCCTCAGATACATACTCGAACTGTGGGTCCAGGTGCCTCTTATGTCTCTAGGGTCTTGTGGCCAGCCAGAGGCAGCTGTAGAGCTCTGGGGCTGCTCACGGGAGCTGTTCTGGATCTTGAGGGCTCAGAAAGAGAGCAGACCCTTAGGTCAAGCAAAGGAAACCTAGGATTGTGAGGAACACAACTTGGTTCCAGTCCCACAACAAGAAACATGGCCAAGAGAGCAAGCAAGCTCCTCTCGCTGTGGGCACATTCCCACCGTACGGTCCAGCCTGCATCTTGCCATGCATCTGGTGATGAGAAACTGTGACCCTATGTCCCCTCCAACCAGAGGTCCCAGAGCTGATAATTCAGATAATCAGGAAGATCTTCCTTTCCTGGAGCCTTTCCTCCATCTCCTCCAGGGCCTTCCTCAAGAGTCCTATTCTGGCTTTAGGGGCTGTGGAATCTGTGCCATTCTGCCCGAGGCTGATCCTCAGCATAAATAATCCACCATTCTGATCCCAAGTCACTGTGGGATCTTGGGAACATTTCTTTTTCAGGGACCTCATTTTTCCATCTGTCTGACACAGGGGCAGGAGAGGAAGTCTTTCAGCTTCCTGAGGGCCCTGACATTTGTGACCCAGTAGTAAATCAAGTTTATCAAAACCATGATCCTGTGCCTGCCCCCCACCCATCCCCTTTGTCTCCCTACCTACCCTCCAACTTTCCCAGGCCCAGCATTTGCCACTGCCCCTTTCCTGACCTTTCACCTCTCCTGGGACTGATAAGAGATGAGAGGGTTTGAAGTCAGCCCTGCTTCCCTTCTGACCATAGAGGATGCTCAGAGGAGGTGCCGGTCACTACGTGCAGAGAAGCAGCTACAACAAGCCAGTGTTCCGGGAACTCCTGGAAATCATGTTGGAGAAATGCTTCCCTGGTAATGGATTGGATTGAAGACTCCAGGGTGGGAAACAGCCAGTTCAAGGCTGTACTTGAACATGTGGATTTGGGACGTTATTCCGTTGCAGCAGAGAAGGCAGAAAAAGTGCTGTTCGTGACAGACTCCTTTGTTATGAACAAGGATGACTCATCACAGACAATCTCTGCTCAGAGTGTACCATGGGCCCCACCATCCCCCACAAGGAGGACCAGTGGGAGGGGACAGAAATGGACCGGGCACAGGCAGTGGCTTTGAATCTAGTCCAGGATGAAGGGAAACCACGCCAGAGAGTTTAGCCAGGCCGCAGCTGCACCAACCCTGCCCCTGAGACAGCACTGGAGAGGAATGGAGCCCAGCCATCCATTCTTCTCGGCCAAGCCCAGCTTAGGTTTGCTTGTGAGCATTACTAAGGGAGTTAGTGGCAAGTGATGGGGGCTCAGCCTGCAACCAGCACCAGGGATCAGTCTATGACCAGGGTCAGTGCTCAGAGCACTGCCAGAATGAGAGCTGAGCCTTGATGACATCAAGGGCCCTCACATTAATCTCCCTCCAGGTGGGGCTCAGAGCCAGGTAAGTTGTGGGAAGTCTGGAGTGGAAGGGAGGGTCTCTGTTTTCCTGTGTACAACACAGGGATATTTATTTCTGTCCTGCCTGATAACCACGATCTAAACCATACACCAATTCATGCTTTACAAAACACCATCCCTTTCGACCCTCACAAGAACCCTTATCAATACCTGCCTTGCAGGGTGAGAATGCACTTTATGAGATGGCTGAAAAGATGGGTGGGGTTGTTTGCTCGGTTTTTTCCTTTGCATAGATTATGAACCTTTTTTTTTTTTTTTAATTTGGCCTATCAGGTCTTAGTTGCAGCTGTGGTGTGTGGGATCTTTCCTTGCAGCATGCAGGCTCTCCAGCACGAGGGCTCAGTATTTGTGATGTGTGAGCTTACTTCCCCGACTGGGGATTGAACCAAGTTCCCTGCATTGGAAGGCAGATTCTTAACCACTGGACCACCAGGGAATTTCCCCGATTGCTGTTTTAAAAGAATTCAGAGGATGGGAGCATCTCAAAAGGGAAGGCCCTTACTGTTATCATGGTGTCTCCTCATCTGTCTTTCAGTTAATTTTTATCTTCCCAAACTCATGTGCAAAAAATGTTTGCAGAGTCAAACTGTGCTAAAGTGTTAGAACAAAGACAGCACTCTCCTATGTCACTCCATCCTGCTCTTTCGAAGGGACCGCTTCATTCAGTCATTTAGGAGACAAAAATCAGAAGAAGACAAAAATCTCTGCAAGGAGATGAAACCAGTCAATCCTAAAGGAAATCAATCCTGAATATCCATTGGAGGGACTGATGCTGAGGCTGAAGCTCCAATACTTTGGCCGCCTGATGAAAAGAACTGACTCATTGGAAAGAACCCTGATGCTGGGAAAGACTGAAGGGAGGAGGAGAAGGAGATGACAGAGGAAGAAATGGTTGGATGGCATCACCGACTCAGTGGACATGAGTTTGAGCAAGCTCCAGGAGATGGTGAAGGACAGGNTTTGGCCGCCTGATGAAAAGAACTGACTCATTGGAAAGAACCCTGATGCTGGGAAAGACTGAAGGGAGGAGGAGAAGGAGATGACAGAGGAAGAAATGGTTGGATGGCATCACCGACTCAGTGGACATGAGTTTGAGCAAGCTCCAGGAGATGGTGAAGGACAGGGAAACCTGGCGTGCAACAGTCCATGGGGTCGCAGAGAGTCAGACATTACTGGGCAACTGAAAAACAACAACAAAATAAAGGATTTATTGCTATTATTTCTCTCTCAGAGAAGTCCAGTTTAGATACCGTCTCTTGGCATTCCTCTCCTGACAGATGAGATTCACTTACACTCTTTCCTCTCCTTCTGATATCATAACACCACATTTCTTGGTTACAGTTACAATCAGTAAATAGTGCTCGCTGCTAAGCCAAGTAATATGCTGTCCTTTCCTTTCTTCATACCTTTCTTTTCCTTTCTTCATAAATACCTTTCTTTGCTTTGTAAATTTTTCTTCTTCAGAATTGTTGACTCATTTTTTCATTTGTGTTTTTTTTTTCTTTTGACACATCCCACACCCTGCAAAAGTCCTGCAAAATGATTCTCGATGCACATTTTCACTATAATTCCTTATTTTTTTTTTTAACTCTGAGACACCCCTCCTGGAGCCCCTGGTTCTCCTGCCTCCATCTGAATTAATAGCTCTAGATCAGCCCCACAGCTGTCATCCTGTGCTTCTTCCCTTAATGATCTCTGTGTTTCCTGCGTTCTATTTCATCTTTTTCTTCACAACAAAGACCACACCATTTATTTACAAAGGCCAGTGTGGGAGTTGGGCGAGGTAGGGAGGGAAGGCCACACAGACATCCTCTCTGGACTGCTTGGGACCCTTTCCTGGTTGAAGAAAATCCCATTCTTCTTGCCTCCATATTCTCAGTAGTGGGTCCTTATTTCTTCTTTCTTGGTTTACGCCCTTCTGTGAGCTGGAGCACATCCTCCAGTAGCTTCCTGAGGAAGCTTGCATGTGAGAAAAATTTTTCAAACCTTGTCTATCTGAAAATATCTATCTTCTCTTCTCACACTGTACTGATACCTTGGATGGGTATATAATTCTCAGTTGAAAATAATTTTCCTTCAGCATCTTTAAGGCATTGCTTTGCGGACTTCTGGCTTCTAATATTGCTATTAAGAGATCTGATGCCGACCTGATTCCTGATCCTTTGTATAAGATCTGGTGTCACTTTCTGGAAGCTTTACAGTCTGATCCAAAGAAATGAAGTCCTTTGGCAGGAGTGAAAGAGTAAGGCCCTGTGGGGCTCCCAGGCAAGGAGGACTTTCTGTCCCTCGTTTCTTGTAGGCAAGACTCCAGCCTTCATGACCTTCTCTGAGTTCCAAAGGGCAAATTTGTACAGTTGCTAATCAAGGGAGGAGAAGCCAAGAAACCACCTGAAGCCAGATTAAAGGGACCACAGAAGCTCTTCAAGATTAGACCTGACCGTTTGAGATGGGATTAAAGGAGTACAGGCCCTACACTCACCCTGATCTTGTCAGAAATCCCACTTTTGAATCACTGTTATAAAACCCTTCATCAGATCCTCTCAGGTTGGGACACTTTTTCAAGGCAGAAGCTTGGTGTGTCCTCCTTTGCCTGGTAAAGTAATAAAGTTACCCTTTTCTACTTCAAAATTGTCTCCCAGACTGGATTTGGCATCAGTCTACAGAGAGGCCAAGGTTTTGGTGACTGGAGTAGTATCTGAGGCTAGTCTCTGAAGTTTGTTCTGATTTCAGGAGGGTTTTTCTCAATTAGCTCTTTGCTTCTCTCTACAAACTTCTAGTTGGTCTAATTTTTAGCTAGCTTTTCTCAAAGCACTACCAGACTTAATTGCTTACCACCAATATCTCCATTGTTTTGAGAGCACCGACATGCTTGAATTTCCCCCCACTCTGTGCAAATAAAGCCAGTTCCCTTGAGGAGAGCATCAGAGTTTTTATGGACTTCCTCTGTTTGTACGAAACATCTGTACCACTGCTCTGAAACTGGTGTCTTGGAGTGATATCCCTGCTTTATAAGGATGCTGGGTGGGGCAGTAGCCTTTGGTCTAATAAACTAGCCTCTCCTAGAATGCAACCTCCACTCTATAAGTGAGAGAGTCAAGGCCTCAGTATCCTCTGGCTTCCACGACTAGGGTAGACATTCCACCGTGAGTTGGAAATGGGTTGAGGAAAAAGGCCCCAGGCTCCTCAGCTACTCTTACCTGGAATACACCTCAACACAGAGGTGAGGGAGCTGAGACTTGCTGATGGCCTGCCACTCCCAGGGAGATCGTGTACCTCTCAGCTGGGCACTGGGGATAGAGCGAACCTTGTGCTCTTGACCGCAGCTGCCCAGAGTGGAGCTTCCTTCCCAGTGACCTGGGAGAGGAGAGAGAAAGCAGGGCTCTAGTTCTTCTTACCGTCAGCAAAAGCTCAGCCTCTCTGTACATTGGTGCCACCGAGTCAAATCTGAGACATTCCCCTTCTCTGCTGCTTTGGCCTCTCTTACATGTTAAAGACTTCCCTCAAATGTCTGAAAACTAACTCTCTATTTGGTGGCTGACATCCCATCCTGAAAGCATACTCATAGCAACTGGAGATCACTTTCCATGGAGAAGAAAGAGGGCCAACCTTGGAGGCGGCCACACCTGGCTCAAAACCCATCTCCCCATTTTTTCACTCCAGTTGGGTAAATCCTCCATGCATCATCCTCCCTTTTAGTAAAATAAAAATAATAATATACCTGCTGATCATACACAAGTGCTTGGCACACCACAGGTCCTCAGGAAACGTTCACATCCCAGCCTCCCCCATTCAGAGGCTGATCTAAGACACCTCAATCCTTATCATCTACACTGACCATTGGTATGCACTTCTCCTTCTCTCTCCTTCCCTATTAACAGCATATGCTTGTGATCATGCCTCTACTAACCATGGAGGGACAGCCCATCCTCATGCAGATTTTGGTGTCAGATGGACCTGGGAGTTAACAGATATGATGTAAAGTCAGATTCTGAGCCTTGAGTTAACGGATATGACGTAAATTCAGATTCACCCAGTGTCCCCAAGCCTTGGGTGAGACCTCTAAATATTTACTACAATCAAAAAGATAGAGAAGACAGGAACAGGATGATTTGAGGGACTCAGAACCCACCCAAGAGGAAGACCCTCAGTGACAACCGGCATCTGGACCTCAGAGAAGAGGTTCCTGTCTGCCAAGAGCAGAGAGGGAGTGAGTCTTCAAGTCTTCCAATAGACTGGAGACATGGTCTTTCAGGACAGCTGTTGAACTTCATGTACCACAGCCCATCCCCACATTGCCAAGCCTCCCACTTCCCTCCGACTCCTTCCTGCTGTCCCATTTTGCTGCTCAAGGGCAGCCCATGGCTCTGTTTCCTGGAGGGCACCACCTCCCAGGGCCTCGAAGCAGGAGGAGACAGGGATAGACTCCCTTAGGCCAGCAGCAGGGGTCTTGGCCTCCACCCGAGAATCTGTGTGTTCTCGCCTCCCTCAGAACATTCTGCACCAGGCGTCTGACTTCAAAGCCTCCCCGGAGCTGGGCCTGGCCCTCTTCCTTCAGCTATCTGATCCTGCCATGGTGGGTGCTCAAGCCTGAAGTCCCAGGGTCCGGGATGAGAGCTTGGCCAGCCCCATGCTGTAGCCAGTGCCCCCTAGAAAGGGCATTCCATACAGGGAGTTCTACACACCTGAACCTTCTGCTGGGAATGTGTGCCTCCAGGCCTACACACATCACACGGGGGCGGCCAGTCACCTGAGCAGAACCAGAACATTCGGTGCTCAGGGCTTTTCCTGCACTCCCGTGACCCCATCGTTCACCTGTCACCTCTCCCGCATTTCTGAGGGGGCGACTGAGAGCATAGGCTAAGACACACCTGGGAAACTCGACAACCCTCCATCTAATGGGCCTCAAGGGGCACCTCCAATGGGCCTCACACTGTGCTAGGTCAGGCAGGGAGAAAAACAAACAGCTCCCAGAATGCCTCCCCCTCCTGCAGCTAGCTGGAAAAAAAGGCAACAGCTGCCAAGTGTCCAATAATAAAGCTGTGGGAGTCTAGGGGATTGAGCCATTTTGAAAGGATGGACCTGAAAGTGTTCTTAGCTTGATCTGGGTCGCATATTATATGCTCTAATTCAATTAAAAAAATCGTGACTGGCCCTAGCCCCTCAAACTCAGCAGAGACTAGACAAGCCAAGTGCAGAGTAGAAGACAGGTGAGAGAACCATTAACAGGGCCAGGTCTGGAGGCTGGGGGATGGCAGTGGGAAGCTGCAGTGGATGTGGGCTGGAGCCCTGGTCAAGAAAAAGGGCAAAGTGTGGGGACTAGAGAATGTCAGACAGAGGGGATCAAGAGTGAGAGTTGTGAGGTGTGAGAGCCAGGGAAGCCCTCTCTTTAGGGAGGTCAGGGTGCTCTGGGAAGTCCTGGTGTCCACACAGGTGATGGGGACGGGGGCAGCGGTTTGTTGGCCTCTCCTAGGTTCTAATTGGGTGGGGACTCCATGTTGGGAAGCTGGGAGGTCCAGGGCACTAGAAAATATTCAGCTTTCTGAAAAAGGTGACCTCAGATGGTCCAGCAGCGGCCAGTTCACAGGTCTGAGACCTCCACTATTTCCAATGCCTGGTTTCCCCAAAGCAGTCTAAGCAGAACCGCAGAAGAAACCGAGAGCCCCAGCCCAGGCTAGGCAGGGTCAGCCTCATCCTCTCTGTGGCCTAAAACCCTGTGTTTGCGGGACTTTTGTGGTGGAAAGGTGGACAGGAAGTGCTCCGTCAAGGTGAGGGCTGAATCTAGGCCACCCGTCAGGCTAGGCAGCAGCCCTCTCTGCATCTCTGGTCCTCCAGCATCTGCTCCCAGCATAAGAGGCTCACTACCTCACGTTTTTCACTCCATTTTCGTAATTCCTAAGTTCCAGGATGTTCTTCCCTCTTTGGGGTTGAACTCTGCCTCCGGGAGATTCCTGAGGTCCAGGATGCACAGGTCTCCCCAGGCTGCTCCTCCCTGCCCACCCAGTCTGGCACAGGGCGCTGGCTCTTCTATGGCTCTTAGGCAGGGGGGCCCTGAAAGGATAGTAGCCCCTCAGGCACAGTCTCAGCAAGAAGGAGGAACAATCTCCTCCTTTGACCTGCATGCCATGCCACTATTAATTCAGCCCAGGCTTTGGAGGAAGCAAAGTGCCTTGTTGTATGTTCACTTCAGCTCATAAGGGAGAAAGTTCTCATTTCACAGGCACTGCCTTGGTTTCCCACAGCCAAATGCTGTTGGCCCCAGGCCCTGTCCCGTAGGGCCTCTGCTCACCTTAATCCCCTCTACCCACTACCACCAGTGTGTGCCCTCCCCCAGCTTCAGTTTACTCACCACTAAGCCGGGGAAATGGCAACCCACTCCAGTGTCCTTGCCTGGAGAATCCCAGGGACAGGGGAGCCTGGTAGGCTGCCGTCTATGGGGTCGCAGAGTCGGACACGACTGAAGCGACTTAGCAGCAGCACCAGCAAGCCGGGATGGTAGCAGTGCGCACCTCACAGGATGACGGATGAAGTGCAAGTCATGCGTGCGAAGGGCCTAGCACACAGGTGAGTCTCCTCACCCAGAAGCTTGTGAGAGGGGCGTGTTCACGGCCCAAGACCTCTAACAGGCAGGTTCTCATCACGAGGGGGCTCCTTGGCTGCAGGCAGAGCCGTGACGGCGGGGAAAAGGTTTGGCTCTTACTGCAAGATTCCCTTGGGAATTCTCCAGTCTGGTCTAGTCCAGGACTATCTTTGCTCCTTGATGACCTCAGAGCCCCTTCATCCTCATTCCTCTTTCAGAGCCACAGGGAAAGGGCATATTTCACTGTCTGTGCTTTCTAACCAAGTGAGCAAGGTTCTGATGCTCGGCTGCACGGGGCATCCTCCCCTGATCTGGTCCTGGTCGCTGCCCCTCCCAGGGGGCTCAGGCGCTGCCTCTTGAATGCTGCAGACAGGAGTCCAAGTCCTTGCTCTCCCTGTGCCTTGGTCAGCCTGCTTTATTAGAAAAGGCTTCCTTTCCCTCGTACCCCTCTTCCCTTGGAACCACCACCAGGGATGAATAAATGGAGAAAGCCTGACATGATCCGAGAAGCCCTTCCAGGCCCCTGACTTTTGCCAGGTGGGCTTTCTCTGCTTCCTTGTGAGATGTGAGACTATTGGTCAAGGCTGTATCTGGGCAGAAGCGAAGCAGGGGTTAGCCCCAGGCCACCAGAAAAACGCATCCTGTTCTCAAGGGGCTGGTACTTGAGGCAACAGTGAAAGCCCCTGAAGCATCTTCAGGACACATTTAAAGCCACAAATTGCATAATCCAGTACCTGAGCTTTCTAACTATTTCAAGACCAGTGCTGGCCCCACCCACACTGGTAAGCCCCTCCCACCGACTTTGGCCTACCTGGACCCTTCCTCCTCAGACACAACCGGTTAGCTTTGGGCTTTACAGAATCTGGGTCAAGTGTGCCTTCTGGCCCCAGGCCTTTGTACACACTGCACTCCAATCCTGCCATCCCTACTCTTTGCTAATGCCCACACCCTTAGAATTCAGCCCAGGTGGAATCTCCTCTGGGTTTCCCAAGTGGCTCAGATGGTAAAGAATCTGCCTGCAATGCAGGTTCAATTCCTGGGTTTGAGAAGAGCCCCTGGAGGAGGGCATGGCAACCCACTCCAGCATTCTTGCCTGGACAGTCCCGTGGACAGAGAAGCCTGGTAGGCTACACAGTCCCTGGTGTTGCAGAGTCAGACACGACTGAGAGGCTAACACTTTGGGAACTTCCTCTGAGGTCCTTCCTCACTCCTCAGACCACCCCTGCAGGCTGGGTGGACTGTTCTGCTGGGCTCCCTTGGCACCCTAGGCCCACTTACCTCCATCCCTTCCTCCCTCCCTGTTCCTGATGATAGAGCTGGGCCTTTGGTCCAGGAAAGTGTGCGGAACACAGAATTTGAGAAATGAATGAATATGGGGAGGTTGTGCATGTAGGAGAGGAAGGTGTATTGAAACTCTCTGCACTTTTCACTCACTTTCCCTGTAAACTTAAAACCGCTCTAAAAAATGAAGTCTCTTAATTTTTTAAAGAGATTTATGAATGAAGAAACACGATCAGCCCGTGATTATGCAACATTAACTTGCAGAGGCCACAGGCTACTGTACTTGAGGGAAGTACCCCAGGCCGACTCGTCATCCCTTAGGGCAGGGACATTTCTTCCCTTATCAGCCCTGCCAGCCCAAGTCTGAGAGCACACAGGTGGTGTGTTCTGACTGGCGGGATGACCAGTGTCCAATTCCCTGCCCATCCACCTGTGATGCAATGAGTTAAGGAGCCTGCAAAGTCATCTGAAGTTTGGACCAGGCCCTCCATTGTCCGTGTTATGGTTGCTGATCCATTCCTGGAATGTCAGGCTGAGTGGAAAACGGAGCAGGAACTAACCCCAAGGCTCACAAACCCTCCACATGTGCATGACTTTGCATTCTTTCTGCCCCTGACCTAGAGTATTCCTGCATCCCAAACCCTCACAGTCTCTCCAGGAGCCCCAGAGGGACTGAGCTGGAAGTGTTAGACCTCACGGCCTTTTCCTGGGACCCGTCGCTCCAAAGACCACCAAGACTCGGATTCGATGCAAACAGCAAAAGGATTTATTAAGCCAGTGCGCCGGGGTTCAGTCACCTCTGAGGAGGAACAAACCCCGAACAGTGGTTACAGAGCAGTATTTAAGCATAAGAGTTACAAACAGGTGCAGGTAGGGTGGGGAGCACCTGATTGGTGGGCAGGTTTTGACCTTTATGTGGATAGGTTTGTATGCTTATCAGGTTGAAACAGCTGATCGGACCACATTACCACATTTTAACGGTTAGCTAATTCTTGGAAAAACACTCTCCTGGAAAGTCCCTGAGGGAAAAGCAAACAGCCTCTCTAGGGGGTCCCTGAGGGGGTCGGCCTGGAGGCCTGAGATAAGAGTTTGCTGCCTGAGTGAGCCTAAAGGCCTCATTCCATGAGATAAGGGCCTATTGCTTACAGTTAGCAAAATTTTAACTTTCCTTCTCATTCCCCTCCTCTTCTTGTCCGGATTTCAATCTTGAAATTCATAGACCGAGGTCTTCCTGGGAGAGTGCCGCATAGTGCCGTCTCAGCATGAGTACTTGTACAGCACTTATCCTGTCCCTGATAAATGAAATTAACCTGTTGAGGACATAGGGCCCTATAGTTAGGAGGAGGAATAAAATGATTAAGGGCCCCATCAGGGTGGACACCAAGGTGGCAAACCACCGGGTGTTATTGAACCAGGACTCGAACCATCCTTGGTAATTTTCCCTGTCCTTCTGCCTGGCGGCTAGCCTCTCCTTCAGCTTGTTCATGGAATCCTTAACAACTCCGGAATGATCTACGTAAAAACAACATTCTTCCCTGAGAGCTGCACACAGTCCTCCTTCTTTCAGAAACAAAAGATCTAAGCCTCTGCGGTTTTGCAGCACCACCTCTGACAGGGAGGTCAGAGATAAGGCCTCATTCCATGAGATAAGGGCCTATTGCTTATAGTTAGCAAAATTTTAACTTTCCTTCTCATTCACAAAACCAACGTTGAAACAGAATGGATTGATAATTCTGTTACCCTATTGTTACCTGAACATTCTTAGATTTGAGTGGAGTTCAAGGATGATCATTTCATTATTAAGCTTCAAGAATCACATTGCTTATATCAATTGAAGATCACAAAATGAGTAATGTTGAAAAGCTAGCATTTGCCATATTTACATACTTGATTGTACCCTCAAACGCCCAGGAGTTCCACTTGCCAATTTCAGCAGGGCTGTCCCTTATGAATTTTTTGTTTGTTTGTTTGCTATTGTTTACATGCTAAGCCATGTCTAACTCTTTTGAGACCCCATTGACTGTAGCGGCTAGGCATCCTTTGTCCATGGGATTTCCCAGGCAAGAATACATTTCCTTCTTAGGGGATCTTCCCCACACAGGGACTGAACCTGGGTCTCCTGCACTGGCAGGTGGGTTCTTTACCACTGAGCCACCAGGGAACCCTGTGAAGGCAGAGACAAATAGGAACGTTATGACACTGCTCCCGGCACCTGGGTACACAGGTCCCCCGCAAGGGTCCAGGCCACCCCAGTAACATCTTTAGACTGCTAGAGCTGGCAGGTCCAACTCTCCCCTTCTGAACCATCGTTAGGAGAAAGAGAAAGAGGAATCCGGTCTTGGTCTAGAGTCTGAGTGCCAGTTACCGCTCGGCATCTGGAGGTTGTTACTGCCCCGGAGGTTCTCCGGGTGTCCCAGATCGCCTGGGTCTCCAGTACCTCCATGAGGGCAGAGAATCTCCTCTGATCTGTTAACTACCGTGTGTCTAACACCTAGCTCACTTCTGAGCCAGACAGGGCCTAACCTCTTCTGGTGACTTCCCTGCTTCCCCCCAGCCCCCTCTCCAGTGTCCTTGCCTGGAGAATCCCAGGGACAGGGGAGCCTGGTAGGCTGCCGTCTATGGGGTCGCAGAGTCGGACACGACTGAAGCGACTTAGCAGCAGCACCAGCAAGCCGGGATGGTAGCAGTGCGCACCTCACAGGATGACGGATGAAGTGCAAGTCATGCGTGCGAAGGGCCTAGCACACAGGTGAGTCTCCTCACCCAGAAGCTTGTGAGAGGGGCGTGTTCACGGCCCAAGACCTCTAACAGGCAGGTTCTCATCACGAGGGGGCTCCTTGGCTGCAGGCAGAGCCGTGACGGCGGGGAAAAGGTTTGGCTCTTACTGCAAGATTCCCTTGGGAATTCTCCAGTCTGGTCTAGTCCAGGACTATCTTTGCTCCTTGATGACCTCAGAGCCCCTTCATCCTCATTCCTCTTTCAGAGCCACAGGGAAAGGGCATATTTCACTGTCTGTGCTTTCTAACCAAGTGAGCAAGGTTCTGATGCTCGGCTGCACGGGGCATCCTCCCCTGATCTGGTCCTGGTCGCTGCCCCTCCCAGGGGGCTCAGGCGCTGCCTCTTGAATGCTGCAGACAGGAGTCCAAGTCCTTGCTCTCCCTGTGCCTTGGTCAGCCTGCTTTATTAGAAAAGGCTTCCTTTCCCTCGTACCCCTCTTCCCTTGGAACCACCACCAGGGATGAATAAATGGAGAAAGCCTGACATGATCCGAGAAGCCCTTCCAGGCCCCTGACTTTTGCCAGGTGGGCTTTCTCTGCTTCCTTGTGAGATGTGAGACTATTGGTCAAGGCTGTATCTGGGCAGAAGCGAAGCAGGGGTTAGCCCCAGGCCACCAGAAAAACGCATCCTGTTCTCAAGGGGCTGGTACTTGAGGCAACAGTGAAAGCCCCTGAAGCATCTTCAGGACACATTTAAAGCCACAAATTGCATAATCCAGTACCTGAGCTTTCTAACTATTTCAAGACCAGTGCTGGCCCCACCCACACTGGTAAGCCCCTCCCACCGACTTTGGCCTACCTGGACCCTTCCTCCTCAGACACAACCGGTTAGCTTTGGGCTTTACAGAATCTGGGTCAAGTGTGCCTTCTGGCCCCAGGCCTTTGTACACACTGCACTCCAATCCTGCCATCCCTACTCTTTGCTAATGCCCACACCCTTAGAATTCAGCCCAGGTGGAATCTCCTCTGGGTTTCCCAAGTGGCTCAGATGGTAAAGAATCTGCCTGCAATGCAGGTTCAATTCCTGGGTTTGAGAAGAGCCCCTGGAGGAGGGCATGGCAACCCACTCCAGCATTCTTGCCTGGACAGTCCCGTGGACAGAGAAGCCTGGTAGGCTACACAGTCCCTGGTGTTGCAGAGTCAGACACGACTGAGAGGCTAACACTTTGGGAACTTCCTCTGAGGTCCTTCCTCACTCCTCAGACCACCCCTGCAGGCTGGGTGGACTGTTCTGCTGGGCTCCCTTGGCACCCTAGGCCCACTTACCTCCATCCCTTCCTCCCTCCCTGTTCCTGATGATAGAGCTGGGCCTTTGGTCCAGGAAAGTGTGCGGAACACAGAATTTGAGAAATGAATGAATATGGGGAGGTTGTGCATGTAGGAGAGGAAGGTGTATTGAAACTCTCTGCACTTTTCACTCACTTTCCCTGTAAACTTAAAACCGCTCTAAAAAATGAAGTCTCTTAATTTTTTAAAGAGATTTATGAATGAAGAAACACGATCAGCCCGTGATTATGCAACATTAACTTGCAGAGGCCACAGGCTACTGTACTTGAGGGAAGTACCCCAGGCCGACTCGTCATCCCTTAGGGCAGGGACATTTCTTCCCTTATCAGCCCTGCCAGCCCAAGTCTGAGAGCACACAGGTGGTGTGTTCTGACTGGCGGGATGACCAGTGTCCAATTCCCTGCCCATCCACCTGTGATGCAATGAGTTAAGGAGCCTGCAAAGTCATCTGAAGTTTGGACCAGGCCCTCCATTGTCCGTGTTATGGTTGCTGATCCATTCCTGGAATGTCAGGCTGAGTGGAAAACGGAGCAGGAACTAACCCCAAGGCTCACAAACCCTCCACATGTGCATGACTTTGCATTCTTTCTGCCCCTGACCTAGAGTATTCCTGCATCCCAAACCCTCACAGTCTCTCCAGGAGCCCCAGAGGGACTGAGCTGGAAGTGTTAGACCTCACGGCCTTTTCCTGGGACCCGTCGCTCCAAAGACCACCAAGACTCGGATTCGATGCAAACAGCAAGAGGATTTATTAAGCCGGCGCGCCGGGGTTCAGTCACCTCCGAGGAGGAACGAACCCCGAACAGTGGTTACAGAGCAGTATTTAAGCATAAGAGTTACAAACAGGTGCAGGTAGGGTGGGGAGCACCTGATTGGTGGGCAGGTTTTGACCTTTATGTGGATAGGTTTGTATGCTTATCAGGTTGAAACAGCTGATCGGACCACATTACCACATTTTAACGGTTAGCTAATTCTTGGAAAAACACTCTCCTGGAAAGTCCCTGAGGGAAAAGCAAACAGCCTCTCTAGGGGGTCCCTGAGGGGGTCGGCCTGGAGGCCTGAGATAAGAGTTTGCTGCCTGAGTGAGCCTAAAGGCCTCATTCCATGAGATAAGGGCCTATTGCTTACAGTTAGCAAAATTTTAACTTTCCTTCTCATTCCCCTCCTCTTCTTGTCCGGATTTCAATCTTGAAATTCATAGACCGAGGTCTTCCTGGGAGAGTGCCGCATAGTGCCGTCTCAGCATGAGTACTTGTACAGCACTTATCCTGTCCCTGATAAATGAAATTAACCTGTTGAGGACATAGGGCCCTATAGTTAGGAGGAGGAATAAAATGATTAAGGGCCCCATCAGGGTGGACACCAAGGTGGCAAACCACCGGGTGTTATTGAACCAGGACTCGAACCATCCTTGGTAATTTTCCCTGTCCTTCTGCCTGGCGGCTAGCCTCTCCTTCAGCTTGTTCATGGAATCCTTAACAACTCCGGAATGATCTACGTAAAAACAACATTCTTCCCTGAGAGCTGCACACAGTCCTCCTTCTTTCAGAAACAAAAGATCTAAGCCTCTGCGGTTTTGCAGCACCACCTCTGACAGGGAGGTCAGAGATTTCTCTAATTTGGAAATAGAGTCTTCTAGGACACGGAGGTCTGTATCTATGGCTTGTTGCAAGCTGGAGTAGTACTGAGGCTGTTGAATTAGAGCCGCTGTGCCAGTTCCGACTCCGGCCGCCACTCCGAGGCCCAAGAGGACTGCCAGGGTGAGAGTCACCAGTTCTCTCTTTTCCCGGTGACTGCCCTCAAAGGCTTTTAAGAATGATTTATCGGTGTGATAGAGGAGTCGGGGCACCAGCCGCACCAGAACACAGAAATCAGCTGACTTTTTAAACACCGCCATAGACACACAAGGAGTAAGACCTGTTTTACATGCCCACCATCCATCGCCAGGGGGAATGAGGTATCCAGTATAGTTGAGATTTTTGTCAGTGCTATTGCAGAGATAAGCCTGAGAAGGAGTGGGAGAACCTATACATAGCCCTTGGCCAGTCACAGCAGAGAGGGTGAGTCTGACTGTCTCTTGCTGCTGCCACCTGCAGTGGTCGTGAGAGGAAGAGTCGGTTATTGGTCCCATTATCCCCGTGGCCTCATAATAGGGGGGTGGTGCAGCGTAACAGAGCCAACAGGATTTAGTAGCTTCTGGATTGGTGGCGTTTAGGACCCTGAAAGCACTATTAACAAGAGACAGCTTTCTGTCCTGACTTGAAGACATGTTAAGGGGGGTTTTATGCTCTACTGACTGAATTAGGGGGGTCTCAGAGATCCCGGGGGCCATCGTGGTTTCGGCCACTGCTTTTTGGCTCTGGCTTCCTTGGGTGGGTCCTGGCTTTTGGAGGCTTAAAACGGGGTTGGGTCTCACTAACTGGGAGGGTGGAGATTTTACTTTTAATCTAATAGTGAAGGTGAGGCCATCATGGTTTGTCTTATATAGCCGTATGCCCCACAAGAAACCCTTTATCCATTCTGTAGTCTGTTTTTGTTTTGCTCTATCAGTAAATTTGATGTGAAGCGGGTGACACCAGGAGTCACATTCAGGGGCTCTAAACCCGCCAGTCCGAATTGGGTCACCAGGGTGATGGGTATAATTGGCCTCGACTGTAATAAGGTCCCAGCTAGAAGACGGTTTCCAGTAAGAATCACCTGTGGTTTCACAACCCCAGCGTTGACAATAGAACACGTCTTTTTTCCCCGCAATAACTCAAAGCATGATCCCGATGAAACCCTGGGCATACATAAAAGGTGAAGGTTCTTAATTTACTTCTCCTGGCCACACTGGCGCAACCCCCCCCCCACACACACACACAGTCTGGGCACCCGGAGTGGCCACTGAGCCCCCAACTACCGGGGGCAGACGTCGAGGGAGCTTTGCGAAAATCAGAGTGCCCTCCAAGGTCCCAGTTGGCAGGTGCTCCTATTGCCAATTTACAGAGATCTGGGTAAAGGTCAGGCCACCAGGCAGTCAGTGGGGCAACGTTAGTTAGCACTAGACCATATAACATTTCCCACCTGTGAAACCACTTGCCAAGTCAGTTGTTGGGGCTGGTGGGGATTTGACACACTCACAGTTGGGAGAATCAGGAAGAGGACTGCAAGCCCGAAGATCGGCAGAGTTTGAGTTTTAAGGGGTGGGAAGTACGGTGTGCCTTCCACTGAGGTGATGGTTCAGGAGCGGCTTTCCTACTGCCAACTTACAGAGATCTGGGTAAAGGTCAGGCCACCAGGTGGACGGCGGAGTGACATTGGTACTGGACCATACGACATCTCCTACCTGTGAAACCACCTGCCACGTCAGTAGTTGAGGCTGATGGGGATTAAACAAGCTCACAGTCGGGAGAATCAGGAAGAGGGCTGCAAGCCCGAAGATCGGCAGAGTTTGAGTTTTAAGGGGTGGGAAGTACAGTGTGCCTTCCATTGAGGTGATGGTTCAGGAGCGGCTTTGACGTGGGAGGCGTGGATCCAGGACGAAATCCCGTCGACCTTGACAGCAGTAGGGGTGGTGAGCAAGACGATGTAGGGTCCCTTCCACCTGGGCTCAAGGCTTTGTTGTCGGTGTCGGCGGACGTAAACGGAATCTCTCACCTGGAACGGGTGGGCTTCTCCTGGGATGCCGGGCTGATAGGCTTCAGCGAGCTGGGTCCACACCTCTCTCTGAACCAGATGGAGTCCTTTTAGCCTAGCACACAGATCACCGTTATTAAAACTGCGGGGGTCGAATCTCTCCCTGAGAGACAGTATAGGGGGAGGTGCCCCGTACAGGATCTCGAAAGGGGAAAGACCGAAACGAGAGGGGGTGTTCTTTACTCGGAACAGGGCCAGGGGGAGGAGCACCGTCAAGTCAGTACCGCCAGTCTCCAAGGACAATTTAGTTAGGGCCTCTTTTAGAGTCCTATTCATTCTTTTTACCTGTCCTGAACTCTGGGGTCGGTATGCACAATGTAATTTCCAATTAGTCCCCAGAAATTTAGCTACTTCCTGACTAACTTGGGCCGTAAAAGCTGGCCCATTATCTGATCCTAACATCTTCGGTGCCCCAAAACGCGGGAAGATTTTTTCTAAGATTTTCTTTGCCACCGTGAGTGCATTTTTNTGATCCTAACATCTTCGGTGCCCCAAAATGCGGGAAGATTTCTTCTAAGATTTTCTTTGCCACCGTGAGGGCATTTTCATTTTTGGTAGGGAAGGCCTCTACCCACCCCGAAAAAGTGTCCATAAAAACCAAAAGATATTTGTTGCCATACCTCACTGGACGTACTTCGGTGAAGTCTACTTCCCAATAAGTCCCTGGCCGGTCTCCATGTAGCTGCTTACCTTGGCTTGCTTTGTTTTGGCTGGCATTTACCTCTTGGCAAGGCCTGCAGTTCTGGACCAATTGTTCAGCCATCTTGAGAAGCCCTGGCACCTCGCATTCTGTCTGCACTTCGGTGAAGTCTACTTCCCAATAAGTCCCCGGCCGGTCTCCACGCAGCCGCTTACCTTGGCTTGCTTTGTTTTGGCCAGCATTTACCTCTTGGCAGGGCCTGCAGTTCTGGACCAATTGTTCGGCCATCTTGAGAAGCCCTGGCACCTCGCATTCTGTCTTATTCAGAAGGGAGACTAGCTTTTTAGCCCCTAAGTGAGTCCAATGATGCATTTGCTTTAGCATCTCTCTAGCCTCTTCTGCCGTCATAGCCCGTTTTCTCTTTGGCTGCAAGGGGGGGCTATCTTCATTTTTGGAGTGAATGACCAGTAACTCCGGTAACCCGCCTTTTGTCGCCACTTTTTGCGCTACCTGGTCAGCCATGTTGTTTCCCTTTGTTACCGCAGATTGATCTTTCTGGTGCCCGGGGCAATGGATT
>SJYX01004054.1:0-48214 GCA_006410675.1 Oreotragus oreotragus
TGAATGCAATTCCCAAGGAACAGTCCCAGGAAGTACAACCAGGGAAACCCATAGAAGACCACAGACCTTGGTACACTCACATTTCTGGTGGCTCCTGCATTTCAACTGTAAAGCATTCATCCTTCTGCAAAGGGGGGCACATGGGAGGGGTCTTACCTCCGCCAGGGAATGCCAGTGTGCGATGGGCTTGCGCGGATACGACAACATTTCACTCCAGTGGTCTCTGCCCAGCCGCTCAGCTTCGTTGCCTACTTGACACACGCCAATGATCTCATTGTGACCTACACTGTGAAATGGTCCACAATAGTTATTTTTTCCCTAAAATTTTGGTATATAAGAACAGCAACTACCCAGTTAAACATACAGGAATTAGGAAAGGGTTGGTTCTTTCCACTCTTGAATGTAAAAGCACAGGTTAACCTTAACAGCCACTAGGACTTGGGGACCAATATGGCACCTGGGGACACAGAGGAAGCCAGAGTCTGGCCCTCACTCACCTGGGCTGTCTTAACACTGGCAGAACTTAGCTTGTTCCCAAGAACCCTGAGTTGGAAAAACTCTGATGCACACAAAGGATGCCACCTCTGGTTCTGGAACAGGGCTGACTGACTTCAGGCCTTCAGATCTATGTGATGAAAAATGGGGGCACTGAAAGGAGTTTCTTGCACTGATGGCTGTTTCACTTCAACAAACGGGAATCAAGAATGGTTCATGGAAGAGCTCTGAGTCTGGCAGCTGTAGCCTTGAGCTGACAAGGGCAGAATGGAGGTGGCTTCTGCCTCTTGCAAGACCTCTCTTTAGAAAACATGTTTTCTTTTCATGCTCTTCCCTCCTTCCTTCCAAGCCCAGCTTTGCTTCTCTGACCCAACTTCAGTTTCCTACTGTAGAAAAACACTNGACAAGGGCAGAATGGAGGTGGCTTCTGCCTCTTGCAAGACCTCTCTTTAGAAAACATGTTTTCTTTTCATGCTCTTCCCTCCTTCCTTCCAAGCCCAGCTTTGCTTCTCTGACCCAACTTCAGTTTCCTACTGTAGAAAAACACTGAGATCCTTTAATAACCTAGCTAGTATTTCTGAAACATCCTTGGATAGGTCTCTGCCTTGGTTCATTTTTTTTTTTCTTCCTTCCAGCTTTTGGTTATAAGTCCTTTGCACACATCCAGAATTACATGGCTTATCCTTTAATTCTCTGGGATCCAAATTCACAGGCTCCTTCTTTTTCCCCTCTGCAAAGATGAGGGATTTTTCTCCTATGGACGGTGCAAGGGGGAGGCAAGGGTGGAGAAGTAGTGTGAAGGATATTGGATTCTATGCTCATTAAAATCAGTTGCATGCAGAAGCCCCATGAATTCTGCCATGGATTTTTCCAGACCAGATTCATGAGTTTATTGAGAATTAAATTGAAGCAGAGCTCACATAATCAGATTTGTTGATGTGGGAAACTTGGCAATAGCTTGAGAAATACTGGCCCAGCCTTCCACGGCTGGTGGGCCACGTTCCCTCCTGTGGCCTGACACTATTGCTGTTGTGTGTCGTCCAGAGGGACAGGGTGAGGTCTACAGCCCAGCGCGTGCTGTCACACCTATGTGCAGCCAAGCCGACGGACGAGCTCCCTAGGCTGCAAGATGATTATGTTTCACCCAGAAATCTGCTGGAAAGAGTGTTCAGGGCACTGAGGCTGCTGGGCTGACATTTCAGGGTCTGTGGGAAAATTATTTAGCTGCAAATGATACTGTAAGACATTAGAAGTCAGAATAATTTTTTTTTTTTATAATTGTGCCCAGATCACGNACAGCCCAGCGCGTGCTGTCACACCTATGTGCAGCCAAGCCGACGGACGAGCTCCCTAGGCTGCAAGATGATTATGTTTCACCCAGAAATCTGCTGGAAAGAGTGTTCAGGGCACTGAGGCTGCTGGGCTGACATTTCAGGGTCTGTGGGAAAATTATTTAGCTGCAAATGATACTGTAAGACATTAGAAGTCAGAATAATTTTTTTTTTTTATAATTGTGCCCAGATCACGTGGGAGGTTTCCAATTAAAACAAGACTTTGCATTTTTGTCTAATGACTGGTTTAACATGTATAATTCCCTGTTGGTATTTCCTTTGCATATTAAAATGACTGTTTTTCAAATCAGTCCTTTAAATACACAATTGGCTACAATGCAGGCTATAAATATCTCTTCTGTGCGGTATTAATTAGAAAGTCGAGCATCTTATACATTTTAATGTACCCCGTCATCCATACCAATTCTAGCAATTTCAAGAGAACATTTCTGTGTTTGCTTTCAGACTTAAGTGGATAGAAATGATCTTTATTAAACATATTGGGAGAAGAGAAAGAAAAAAAAAGAATGAAGCTGTGTATTTAGAAATGTTGATGGTCTGGCTCAAGTAATCATTCTGCTGTTTTGAGTGGAATTTTTCTGATAAAGGCCAGGTAGGACTGCCTGAGGGAAGATTAAGATCTGTGGGGCCCACAGTTCTCCAGGCTGACTCTAGGGGTGTACAGGGATGGAGAGGGGAAGCGAGGAAGAGACAGAAGGACGCAGGAAGGGAGAGAATGAGAAACAGGAGCGCTTAGAGGCTTGTAAAATGGTGACTCCTTGTCAGTCAGCTCTCAGGGTGCTGCTTAGCGGCTGCGCTGGGACAGCAGCCAAGAATCCATGGCTGCCGCCCCTTCCCTAGTCCTGGACACAGTGGGTTTGCAATGAGAAACAGCTCCAGGCATCTCACCGGTCATAGTCCATGACTGCTATGGACAGGTGGATTTGGTCAATGTTCTCGGGAGGGACGTCAAAGACTATGGCTTCATTGTAAACAGGATTCAGAGTGTTCCTCTTGGTGGATGTTTTCCTCTTTTTCAGTCGTCTGCCATCACACATCAGTGAGACTTTCACGTAGGGATCTGCACAGACCATGAGAAGCAGGAGTACTGTGAGGAGACATGCAGATTTAGGCCAGCAGTTTTGTCATGGTGGAGTTTCAAGGACCACAGGGTGCAGAAGCCCTTTACCTGCCTGAGGACTGGAGTCTGAAGATTTTAATTTATACAATGTCTGGGCAACGACTGGAGTTGGGGTAATTAAATCATTCATTCAGGAAAAAGCACAGGACACACTCTGCTCAAAATGTGTGGAAGTTAAAAATAGTGTGGAAACATCTGTTATCAAATTAGAAATGTTCCAGCTAGGATCATGGACTTGCCAGGATGCCACAGGAAGGGAAACACAAGCCATTTTCAAGGCACTCCCTGCATTGGAAGTGTGGGAGCTTAACCACTGCACCGCCAGGGAAGTCCCTCTGTGAGGGTTTAAAATTTAAAGGTACGTGCTCGATTCACTGGAAAAACCAAACTGCATAGTTCACTGATGGACCTTTCACAGAAGGATATAGGATATCAATCTTCTAAAAGCCTGAGGTGACAATTGCTTGTATCTGAGGAAAGGCCCAATAAGATATATCAGCATGTGCAAACTGTGGGTCCAGTCCACAGTCACGTGGAGGAGAAGACCTAAGAGGGAATACTGGCAGTAATAACGAGAGCTAACACCGAGGAGCCTTCAGTGTGTGCCAGGCACCATTCCTAGGCATCATAATCCTGTGACAACACAAACAGCCAGACACAGTTATTCTCCTCATTTTTACAGATGGGGAATCTGAAACCCAGAGAGACTGACCTGCCAGAGTCACACAGCTATTAGGGCTAGGACTAGGCTTAAACCTAGGCAGCTTGGTTCCAAAGTCCATGTACCTTTATTACTCCACTGGAAGCTTCATGCGGTGCTATGTAAGAACTGTAGGAAGAAACGTGAATTTGAGATTGTCCCACCTGATGCTCCTGTTATGTCCATCGCCTTTAAATTCCTTGCTTTTATAATGGTAATGGTCAGCCTGCCAGCCGTGGGAAGATAGCAGAGGGAAAACATCAGTTCTCCAAGATCCACGTTGTCCTGTTGAGAAAGCACAAACTGAAGCGCTAGAAATATCTTCACTTGGCAGAAACCAACAAAATTCCATAAAGCAATTATCCTTCAATTAAAAAAAATTTTTAAACATAAAATAATCATCATAATGAAGAAAGTGTCTTTAGCCTGGTGCACACAGAAGCAGGGGCAGGGCAGCATTGCAAGGGGCTGCGCTGGTCCTGCTCATCTCCCAAATCCTTCATGTCTTTTCCCTTCACATCGTCAATCACAAGAAAAATAAATGTTCCTACCTCCGGAGCCTGCTCCCTAAGGAAACACACTCATCTTTAGATGGCAGAACTGCAGACCGTCTGGGTTCTGTCCCTTCTGTCTCATTACCTGCAGCCCTGCACAGAGAACAGAAGCCCCCACAGCCTAACTAACCCCATGGAGACCCCCATGCGATTTCACTCATATCCCCACCATAGTCCACACAGCCCCCAGGACAAAGCTACACAGAGTCCCCAGCAGTGCTGTCTGCCTCACAGGCACCGCAGACATGCTCTGTATACACCCCACACAGTCTTGTGCACTCTCTCAAATGGGTCTCCATACAGCCCCTTGGAGACTCCTCATCCCTGGTTTCCTCCATAGCTTCGCCCACAGTTTTCCCCGCAAACTTCATACAGGCACATGTCACCATCCGTATGCATCCCTCTCCGACAGTCCCTCACTCTTCCCTACATGGCCCCCACCAAGTTTGCTGCAATACTTCCATACACTCCTGCTAACACTCTCCATCCTGACACATGGGTGCATGTGCACGTGCACGTGTGTGCACGTGCACACACACACACACCCACATCCCTCTACCTACCAGAACCCTGCACACAACCTGGTCACACACAACCTGTGCAGACCAGCATGTGGCTTCAACGAGGCCTGCAAACGCTAGTCCCTACAGTCTTTAGACGAGGACCCTGCAGAGCAGCAGCCCTGAGCCCACACGCCAACAGACCTGGACACACTTGGACACCTGCCCAGCCCTACGCAATCTCCAGACAGGCAGACATAGGAGGGGATCCAGGTCCCACAGCTCCCGACTGCTGACCGCTGGGCTCCCGCTCTGCTTAAGCTTTTGCTTTCTTTCTTTCTTCTTTGTCTCTAAGAAGCCCCACTTTCCTCTGCTGGGGGAAACATCTCCTCGGGCAGTGTGCAGCCCATCAAATAGGTCAGAAGACACCATTCTCTTTCTCCTTTTTACCCCAGGGAAAATACAACCAGAAATGGGGAGGGGGGGAGAAAAAAGCCAGTTCATTTCAACTTCTGTGATACCTGAGGTTATCAAGCTGGGCGTCTGGGTCTAATTAATATAGCTTCATAATGATAATGCTATGGGGTGTCCGGTTTTTGCCCTCAACATCTATTGCCTTTCCTCCCCTCCTTGATTCTCCAAGGATGCTTCTATTTTTAGAAGCACAGATTCGGCTCTGGAAGGTCACCTCGCCCAACGTCCTTCCTTGACCGCTTCTGTAGGGGGATGAGGGGAAGGGAGCCTGTCTGGTCGCTAAGGCAGATGAATTGCTCTGTATCCCTGAGCTCTGCCTGCTTCATGTAAATAAATGACCTCCCCTCGAAAGCATGCCAGGCTCTTCTGGTTCCTGAAGCCCTGATGTCAAGAGACCTAGGTAGTTGGGCCTTTTTCTCTGGGGTGGAGGTGAGGGAGGAGATGACAGTTCTACAGGAGTGGGGTGTCACATGGGCTGGGGCTAGACAGTTTTGTGTCGCTGGGGTTTCGACTGCAGGAGGAGGGTCTGCTGTCACTGAAGGATTTGATCCAGCTTCTGGCCAGTGGCAGAGAAAAAAGAGGAGCAACAGCTGTTCTCATAAATTACCTTTTTCTCTTTACACTCCCCGGCCTACTCCCTTGCCCTTGGACCTCTACTGTCTGCCTTAAGCAGAAAGGCCCAAACATCTGTTCTTCTCCGAGGACTTTTCTCAGAGGGCTCAAACCCCCTCTCCTCTCATCCTGCCCTAATAATCTTGGTCTGAACAAAGTAAAACAGGAGCAACCAAAGCCATGCGTATGAAGCTCTATCATCATTTTTTTCAGCATAGGATTTCTGAGGGCCCCCACTGCACAAGCTCTGTAGGGCCGGAGATGTGC
Source organism: Oreotragus oreotragus (assembly GCA_006410675.1). Taxonomy (NCBI): domain Eukaryota; kingdom Metazoa; phylum Chordata; class Mammalia; order Artiodactyla; family Bovidae; genus Oreotragus; species Oreotragus oreotragus. The sequence goes on from SJYX01004054.1 coordinate 6,075, forward strand.
CGATACATCTACTCCAGTCAGTTCAGTTGCTCAGTCGTGTCTGACTCTTTGCGACCCCATGAATCGCAGCACGCCAGGCCTCCCTGTCCATCACCATCTCCCGGAGTTCACTCAGACTCACGTCCATCGAGTCCGTGATGCCATCCAGCCATCTCATCCTCGGTCGTCCCCTTCTCCTCCTGCCCCCAATCCCTCCCAGCATCAGAGTCTTTTCCAATGAGTCAACTCTTCGCATGAGGTGGCCAAAGTACTGGAGTTTCAGCTTTAGCATCATTCCTTCCAAAGAAATCCCAGGGTTGATCTCCTTCAGAATGGACTGGTTGGATCTCCTTGCAGTCCAAGGGACTCTCAAGAGTCTTCTCCAACACCACAGTTCAAAAGCATCGATTCTTCGGCGCTCAGCTTTCTTCACAGTCCAACTTTCACATCCATACATGACCACAGGAAAAACCATAGCCTTGACTAGGCGGACCTTAGTCGGCAAAGTAATGTCTCTGCTTTTGAATATACTATCCAGGTTGGTCATAACTTTTCTTCCAAGGAGTAAGCGTCTTTTAATTTCATGGCTGCAGTCACCATCTGCAGTGATTTTGGAGCCCCAAAAAATAAAGTCTGACACTGTTTCCACTGTTTCCCCATCTATTTCCCATGAAGTGATGGGACCGGATGCCATGATCTTCGTTTTCTGAATGTTGAGCTTTAAGCCAACTTTTTCGCTCTCCTCCTTCACTTTCATCAAGAGGCTTTTTAGCTCCTCCTCACTTTCTGCCATAAGGGTGGTGTCATCTGCATATCTGAGGTTATTGATATTTCTCCCAGCAATCTTGATTCCAGCTTGTGTTTCTTCCAGTCCAGCGTTTCTCATGATGTACTCTGCATATAAGTTAAATAAGCAGGGAGACAATATACAGCCTTGACGTACTCCTTTTCCTATTTGGAACCAGTCTGTTGTTCCATGTGCAGTTCTAACTGTTGCTTCCTGACCTGCATACAGATTTCTCAAGAGGCAGGTTAGGTAGTCTGGTATTCCCATCTCTTTAAGAATTCTCCACAGTTTATTGTGATCCACACAGTCAAAGGCTTTGGCATAGTCAGTCAAGCAGAAATAGATGCTTTTCTGGAACTCTCTTGCTTTTTCCATGATCCAGCGGATGTTGGCAATTTGATCTCTGGTGCCTACTCCAGTCCCCACCCTCAAGGCCAAGGCACACAACTGAATGTACTGTGTTAAGTTACTTTTGTGCTAAGTACATTTTCCTCCAACATAAACCTCTTTCATTCATAAATATTTACATTATATTGCTCTTTGCTCATGAGTTAAAAGAAAAAAATATGCTTCAGATTTGTTTATATATTCAGAATGTGAACTAGGGCTAAAGTCCACTTTTGTACTTAAAAGAAAAACCTAGGCAAATTAAAGATTTATTAGGGAGAAAAGGCTTGGTTTGATTTCCAAGTGCTTTAAAATAAATCATTTAAAATTACTGAAACTATGAAAGAGTGATAAAATTCAAGTACAAACGTTTTTAAGTATAATAGTAAAATATCTCCTTTTCTTAAACACACCACCTAAGTCACTCCTTTCCCCAGAGTAACACTGAATAATCAGGCACATTTTTCTTTTCGTCCTTCATCCATTCATCCATCCATCTGCTTGCTCTCTTAACATCTGTTGTGGTTGTTGAGCATTGCTCTCTTCCAGGTGCTGGAAGCTGTTTTTGCCGTGGTGACAACAGATGTGGTCCCTTGAGAAGTGACCAGTTTGTAGGCTATGGAACAGGAGTTGATGGAATCTAATGCTAACTCTGCTTTCTCCCCATCAGCCCATACTAATTTGGGGTTAAGAATCTATAGCTCCTGATGTGTATAAACATTCCCTTTAAATCAAGTGGTTCTCAACCAGAAGCAATTTTGCTCCCTCCGGGCACATTTGGTGTTATCTGGTTAAACTTGTAACTATTACAACTGGGGAGGCAGGTGTTACAGACATCTAGTAGGTAGAGTCCAGGGATGCTGCTAAACATCCCACAATGCACAGGGGAGCCCTTCACTACAATGAATTATTTGGTCCAAAATGTCAGTAGTGCCAAGGTTGAAAAACACTGCCTTACACAGAAGTACTTATATTGTTAGTAAAAAATTTTCCAGAATGCTGATAAAAGTCAAATACAAAAGAGTATGGAGTGTTTGGCTTCTTTTCCAGCTTGACAGAAATCAGATATGCAGAGGTGTCACTGGTGGCTAAATGCCCTGGAGGGATACAAGGGGAAGGAAAATGTCATACAAAGAAATGCTTCATTTGCTTCTGCTTTGTGTGGCCAAGGTCAGTATTGTTGGCAAGATATATGGGGAACTGATAGCAAATGTGTATGAATTCTATACCTGAAGAACCTGTAAACTCTTTCTGTGATGTTTACCTATAGTGGTCTGTGGTAGTTCTAGTCTTTGTCTAGCTAGCACACTTTTGCATTCCTATCCTTGGGTTCTTCTGGTGAAATCCTTCCCAATTCCATAAAGTTCTAGAAGGGCTGCTGCAGGAATTCAGACCAAAGTATTCATGCCCCTGTCCACTGTCTTCTGTTCAAGGATGAGTGTGTTACCTACACAGGGAGATTTAGTCTTCTCTGGGACTAAAAATAATTAATACTGAGAAAGAGAAATTTTAATTTTATTGGGGTTATTCACTGGAAAGATATGAAACTAGCATTGCTGTAAGGTTCTTGTACGGAAGATAAGAGTTACTGTCTTAAAGTGACAATACTGTCACTTTAAGTTAGGCTCTGTATATTAAAAACATATACTACCATAAACCCAAAAGAAATGACTAAAATAACATAATTTATTAACTATAAATTAGTTAATAAGCCAACAAAAGGGATAAGATACATGCTTTAAAAATATTAAGTTAATCCAAAAGACGGCAGAAAAAAAGGAAAAGGGAATAAGACTGGAAGAGACATAAATGATGGAAAACAAATAGTAAGGTGGTAAATTTAAACAAAATAATTTCAATAATCACATAAATGTAAAAGATCTAGGCATTCAAATAAAAGGCAAAGATTATCCAATTTAGTAAACAGCAAGACCCAATATTATGCTCTCTACAAGAAATTTAATTTAAATATACAGGTATATGTACATTAAAAGTGAAAGAAAAAAAACCAATATGCCACACTTAAACTAATAGAAATCTGGAGTGGTTAAGTTAATATCAGACAAAGTATATATAAGAGCTATGAATATTATCAGAAAAAAGAGGGTCATTTCATTATCTGAAGCAAAAACTTATAGAACTGTGAGGGTAAACAAGTTGCAGTCAGAGATTTGAATATCTGAACAGCACTATCAGCTAACTTGGCCTAATGAGTGGCACTGAAGAAACACCAAACAGCAATAGAATACACATCTTTTCAGGTGAACCCAGAACACTGAACAAGAAAGATCATATTATAGCCCATAAAACAAGTCTCAATTAAATTTGAGACGATTCAAAGTATATTCTCTGGCTGCAATGGAAATGAATTAGAAATCAATAACAAAAAGATATCTGGTGGATGAAACTGGAACTGATTATACAGAGTGAAGTAAGCCAGAAAGAAAAACACCAGTACAGTATACTAACACATATATATGGAATTTAGAAAGATGGTAATGAGGACCCTGTATGCAAGACAGCAAAAGAGACACAGATGTGCAGAGTGGACTTTTGGACTCTGAGGGAGAGGGAGACGGTGGGATGATTTGGGAGACTAGCATTGAAATATGTATACTATCATGTAAGAAATGAATCGCCAGTCTATGTTCAATGCAGGATGCAGGATGCTTGGGGCTGGTGTAAATCCCTTATTAAAAAAATAATAAAATAAAATAAAATGCTAACATGCTCAAAAAAAAAAGATATCTGGGAAATCTAAATATTTGGAAACTAAATAACACACTTCTAAATGCTCAATTCAAAAAAAGGCACAGAAAAAAGGAATGAAAATACAGGGGGAACAAACAGAAAAGACAGATTTAAACACTACCATCTTGATAATTACATTAAATGTATACACCTGATAACTTCAATTAAAAAGATTTAAATTTTCTGATAGGACTGTAAAGCAAGACCCAACTATATACACTGTCTACAGGAAACCCACATAAAATATCAAGACAAAGATAGGTTTAAAGGATGAAAAAAATTAGGCCATGTAAACAGTAATCTAAAGAAAGCTAGAGTGGTTATATTAATATCAAGGTTCCAGACCAAGGAATATTACCAGGGAGGAAGGTGCTATTTCATTGACAAAGGCTAAAATCATCAAGAAGACATAATCTTAAATGCATATGCTTCTAATAACAGAACTTCAAAATATATTAAACAAATGAGATAGAATTAAGAGGAGAAACAGGCAAACACACAAGTAGAATTAGCGATTCCAACACTACTCTATCAGTAATTCATTGAACAAGCAAGCAAAAAAGAAGCTAAGGATATAAAAGACGTGAACAATATTATCAGCCAATCTGATGTAATTGATACTTTACCTATGAATACTCCATCAAATGATCAAAATGCCCATTCTTTTCAAATATAAACATTCAGCAAGATAAATCATATTCTGGGTCATTAAAAAATTCTCATTAAATTAAAAATGAATGAAATCACACAAAGTATGTTCTTTAACAATAATAAAATTAAAGTAGAATTCAACCATAGATATCTAGAAAATCTCTAAATATTTGAAAATTAGACAATACTTCTCTAAATTATCTACAGGTCAAAGAAAGAAGTCATGAGAGATATTAAAATATTATTTTGAACTGATTATATGGTTATATGACTACATATATGTGACAAACTTGCACACTTAAAATTCATTAATTTTGTGGTAAATAAATTAATGGAAATTTAAAAATTCTGAAAAGATAGATTTTACAAAGGACTATAATTTTGTCTTCTGGTTTTATTGTCTTGAGTTCAGAGAATGTCTTGATGGTTTCAACCATTTAAAAATTATCCTATCCTATCCCATGCATTTGTGCTCAAATGTATCTAAAAATAATGCCTATCCTCCATTCACAAGGGACTTATTTCTGTATTTTTATTAAGTCAAGCTTGTTAATTTTGTATCCAAATCTTCTTCCCCTTGGAATTTATTATGACATTGTCTTTCAAAATATGGTTTATTTCCATTCCATTGTTTCATAGCCAGAGTATTAGCAAACATTTAAACAATGGTTAACATATTTATTTCAATGCTCACCACAGTTTCATAAAACCCATTATCATCTCCCATTTTAAGATACACCTTGCTTGTATGTGTCCTTGAGTACTTTCTTCCCAGTGAGGGTTCACAGGTTGATAGAGTAATCTTTATTGTGCTCCAATTCTTAAAAGAAAGTTAGCTGGGCACAGAATTCAGGTTAAAATTATTTTATCTTAGAATCTTCTACTTTGTCACAATACCTTCTAGTACTTCATGTTTTAGCTAGGGTGTTTGATGTCATTCTTTTGTAGATTTTTTTCCCCCATCAAGGAAGTTTTAAGATTGTTTCTTTGTACTTTTACTTTGTACTTGTATCTTCTGTAATTTCCCCAAAAGGTATTTAGATATCTTGTTTTCACTGATTTTGCTTGGTCCTCAGTGATTGATGTTAATTGGAATTTTTTTCTCTTGCTTTAATCTCTTTTTCTCCAGTGACCAGTTGATCTATTTGTTTACCTTGGACCTTCTCTTTCATGATGTTGGTTTTCCTCAGATTCTAGGACATCCTTAATTGTCTGTATTTATAACTAAAGGGTCAAAGCAAAAATCTTTTACTGCTTGTCATTTTGTGAAGATCCTCATGAAGTGGGGGCAATCTCATATTTTCATCTGATATATATAACTGATTATTTTGAATAATTATTCTTTAATACTACTTGTATGATATTAACATTGCCAAAATTAATGAACTCTGGTTTTATAGTAGGTTATAAAGTCAGGCATGGAATCATTATCAACAGAGTTTTGATACCCCAGTCTCAATAATTTTTAAGCACCACTGTACTGGGTTTCCCAGGTGGCGCTAGTGGTAAAGAACCCACCTCATTCTTGCCTGGAGAATCCCCTGAACAGAGGAGACTGCCAGGCTACAGTTCACGGGGTCACAGAGAGTCGGACATGACTGAAGTGATTTAGCAAGCAAGCCAATGCAGGAGACATAAAAGACACAGGTTTGATCCCTGGGTCAGGAAGTTCCTCTCCGGAGGAGAGCATGGCAACCCATTCCAGTATTCCTGACTGGAGAATCCCACGGACAGAAGAGCCTGGTGGGCTACAGTCCATAGGGCCACAAAGAGTTGGACACCCCTGTAGTGATTGCACACACACACACGTCCTGGGGGTCTGCAAGACCACCCTCAGGTCTGATGATTCATTAGAAAGACCCATAAAGTCTATTACACTCATGGTGGTGGAGGTAGTTTAGTTGCTAAGTCATGTTCATATGGTTTCTTACAATAAAAGGACACAGATTTAAATCAGCAAAGAAAAAAATATTACATAGGGTGGAGTCTGAGAGAAATCAGGCATTAGTTTCCAGTTGCCCTTTTCCAATGGAGTCACACATACAGCACTTGGTACTCCCCACAGTGATGTGTGACAAAACATACTAAGTATCACCAATGAGGAAAGCTCACCTAAACCCTGATGCCCAGTGTTCTTACTGTGGGTTGTAAGGAGTACCCACATGACTAATCTTGGCTGATCAGTCTTTACTCCCTTCATCAGAGGGGGATCAGTGTAGCCTAGAGCCCTTAAATGAACAAAACCAAGTAACCATCATAAATTATGGGCTTTCCCGGTGGCTCAGATGGTTAAAAAATCTGTCTGCAACGTAGGAGACCTGGGTTCAATCCCTGGAGGAGGGCATGACACCTGACTCTTTCAGTCAAAGTCTAATTCCTTCTATAGAATGTGCAGGGTTTAGGTACCCCAAGCTTGTTGAGCCAATCCTTTACTATACATACATAGTGCCCTCCTTTCACCTTGCCTTTTCACACATATTTTCCTGTACTGAGAAGGGGAGAGGTGGTTGTGGTCGATTGCTTGTGTACCTAACCATCACACATTCTCACCCAGAGATCAACAGTTGATGACACAGAAGACAGTCTGGAAGGAAGTTAGGTTAACAACAGGGACTGGCAGAGATATTAGACAGGATAAGGGCTGATCATAATGGAATTAAGTTAGAACTCTATAATAAGAAGATAGAGTGCTTCTATATGTTTAGAATCTAAGAAATACAATTCCAAATAACCACAGTTCCAAGTAAAAACCACAATGAAAATTAGAACTATATTGCACTTACAGTCCTCATCCCTGCTCGTGACACAGGGTTCCTAAAACCCTTGTAAATCCCTAAGCGATAAGAGCACGAAGAACACTAGGAGCATCTTCTGTTTGAGTGAGGCAACTGTGGGTAGGTTCCTTGATGGCTTCTGGATGGGAACTGGTCACCAAAAAGACTAAGCCGTGATTAAAAACTCAAAATTTTCAGTACCACCCCCCACCCATTCTCCAGATATGGGAGAGGGCTGGAAATGAAGCTGATAATTGACCATGCCTACATTAGAAAGCCCCCATAAACTACTGAAAGTATTGGTTTCAAAGATCTTCCAAGTTGGTGAAGACATCCATATATCAGGGAGGTGACACATCCCCCAACTCCATGGAGTCAGAAGCTGATGTGCTCAGGACCTTCCCAGACCTCACCCAATGTATCTCTGCTCATCTGTATTCTTTATCACATCTTTTAATAGATTGGTAAAACTCATCTCACATGCTAGTAAAGTAATGCTCAAAATTCTCCAAGCCAGGCTTCAGCAATACGTGAACCGTGAACTTCCAGATGTTCAAGCTGGTTTTAGAAAAGGCAGAGGAACCAGAGATCAAATGTCAACATCCGCTGGATCATGGAAAAAGCAAGAGAGTTCCAGAAAAACATCTATTTCTGTTTTATTGACTATGCCAAAGCCTTTGACTGTGTGGATCACAATCAACAGTGGAAAATTCTGAAAGAGATGGGAATACCAGACCACCTGACCTGCCTCTTGAGAAACCTATATGCAGGTCAGGAAGCAACAGTTAGAACTGGACATGGAACAACAGACTGGTTCCAAATAGGAAGAGGAGTACGTCAAGGCTGTATATTGTCACCCTGCTTATTTAACTTCTATGCAGAGTACATCATGAGAAACACTAGGCTGGAAGAAGCACAAGCTGGAATCAAGATTGCTGGGAGAACTATCAATAACCTCAGATATGCTGATGACACCACTCTTATGGCAGAAAGTGAAGAACTAAAAAGCCTCTGGATGAAAGTGAAAGAGGAGAGTGAAAAAGTTGGCTTAAAGCTCAACATTCAGAAAACGAAGACCATGGCATCTGGTCCCATCACTTCATGGGAAATAGATGGGGAAACAGTGGAAACAGTGGCAGACTTTATTTTTTTGGGCTCCAAAATCACTGCAGATGGTGACTGCAGCCATGAAATTAAAAGACGCTTACTCCTTGGAAGAAAAGTTATGACCAACCTAGATAGCATATTCAAAAGCAGAGACATTACTTTGCCGACTAAGGTCCGTCTAGTCAAGGCTATGGTTTTTCCTGTGGTCATGTATGGATGTGAGAGTTGGACTGTGAAGAAAGCTGAGCGCCGAAGAATTGATGCTTTTGAACTGTGGTGTTGGAGAAGACTCTTGAGAGTCCCTTGGACTGCAAGGAGATCCAACCAGTCCATTCTGAAGGAGATCAACCCTGGGATTTCTTTGGAAGGAATGATGCTAAAGCTGAAACTCCAGTACTTTGGCCACCTCATGCGAAGAGTTGACTCATTGGAAAAGACTCTGATGCTGGGAGGGATTGGGGGCAGGAGGAGAAGGGGACGACCGAGGATGAGATGGCTGGATGGCATCACCGATTCGATGGACGTGAGTCTGAGTGAACTCTGGGAGTTGGTGATGGACAGGGAGGCCTGGCGTGCTGTGATTCATGGGGTCGCAAAGAGTCAGACACAACTGAGCAACTGAACTGAACTGAACCCTTTGTTAAAACAGGTAAAAAAGAGGGGGTAGGGGAGAAAGGCAAAAATAATCATGTCATGGTTGAAATGCAACACCACTTTGTTTCTTTACTGAAAACACTAAACAGATAATAATATTATTTTATAAACACTTTTACATTCACCTTAACATTTTTACAGAAAAAAATTAGACATAATGTATAGATTTTTTGAAATGAGATTTTTAAAAAATTAAACAAAATATGAGAAAACTGAATGAAGAAAAGAACAAATTGGGAGATCCTAGTCTACCTGATAGGAAAACTTAACTAGAATGCTACTAGGCTAGTGGAGCATTTGTGCAGGGCAAATAAACCCACGGAGTTGTATAGAGAGCTCAGAAACTGACTCATGCATGTATGGACATTTGTCTTATGTTCCAGTTCTCTTCATTTGCCTCTCCACTTACTCCTTGCTCTATGCCCTCAAAGGCTGTCCTCCTCAGAAAGAAATAAAACTCAATGTACTTACTAAGAAACTTAAACATCTGACAGAGTTTGGAACAAGTTAGTGATAGGCATGTGAACACACACAACCCCCAGAGCAAATAAAATCAAGATAACTCATTTGTTTGTTCTTCACTCAATAAATGTTTATGGGGTACAATTACTTGTCAGGTACTCTTCAGGGTGGGCTTCTCTGATGGCTCAGTGGTGGAGAATTCACCTGCAATCCAGGAGACGCGGATTCAGTTCCTGGGTTGGGAAGATCCCCTGGAGAAGGACAGCAATCCATTCCAGTATTCTTGCCTGGGAAATCCCATGGACAGAGAAGCCTGGGGCTACAGAGGGTCAGACACGACTTGGCGGCTAAGCCACCCCCACCACGACGCTTCAGGCTACTAGGAATCCGTCAGGGAACCAAATAGGCAAAAGCCACTTGCCATCAGGAGTCTTGTATTTCTTATGTGTAAAGCTTGACAATGAGCAAAACCAACTATATACAGACATACACATACATATTTACACACACACACATAGATACACATATAATACACACACGTGTAATACAATGCAGAGAAGAAAAAAGTCCAGAAGAGGGATTAAATAGTATTGAAGAGAGTTAAATAAAATGTTAAGTAGGGAAGGCTTCATAATAGAGTTCCTTTTTGAGTGAAGACCTTTAGAAATGAGGTTAGAGAGCTGTAATGCACCTAACTGGGGGGAACTGCACAAAGATCAAGGAGCAAGTACAGATGCCATGAGGTGAGAGTATACCTGCTGTGTCTGCAGAAGAGAAAGGAGATAGTAAGAAGAGAAGGGAGGAAAAAATGGTCAGGTCACAGAGGTTGTGAGGGACTGAATCACGCAGGTTATCATAAGAACTTTGCTCTAAGTGGGAATGGAAGTCATTAAAAGATTCAAGCCGAGAAACAGCATAATGTGATTTTATTTTAATGTGATCACTCAGGCTTCTGTGTTGAGATGAGTCTGAGGGGACAAGGGCAGCAGCGGGGCCAGTAGTTAGGAGATGACTGTAGCGAACCTGGTGAGAGGTGATGTGGATTGGTCCACAGAAAACAGTAGAGAGAGATCATCAAATTTTGAAGATGAAACAACAGAGTTTTCTAATAGAATAAATGATGGAAAGAGAGTAGTCAAGGATGATTCCAGTACTTTTAGTCTGAGTTAATGAGAAGGTGGAATTGCCAATAACTTGCATTTCTAAACAGAGAGGGAGAAGGCACTGGGCTATGGAAAAGTGAAAGTGTCAGCCACTTAGCTGTGCCCGACTCTTTGTGACCACATGGATTGTATCCCTCCAGGCTCCTCTGTCGGGGAAGGCAATGGCACCCACCCCAGTACTCTTGCCTGGAAAATCCAATGGATGGAGTAGCCTCGTGGGCTGCAGTCCATGGGGTCGCTAACAGTCGGACAGACTGAGCGACTTCACTTTCACTTTTCTCTTTCATGCATTGGAGAAGGAAATGGCAACCCACTCCAGTATTCTTGCCTGGAGAATCCCAGGGATGGGGAGCCTGGTGGGCTGCCGTCTATGGGGTCACACAGAGTCGGACACGACTGAAGTGACTTAGCAGCAGCAGCAGGCTCCTCTGTCCATGGAATTCTCTAGGCAAGAATACTGGAATAGATTGTCATTCCCTTCTCCAGGGGAACTTCTAGAATCAGGGATGGAACCCGGGTCTCCTGCATTGTGGGAAGATTCTTGACCCTCTGAACCACCAGAGAAGGCTATGGTAAAGGCCAAGAACTCAGTTCTGTATGCTTTAAATGTGCGATCCAAATGGGAAGGTCAGGGAGCCAATTAAATACGAGTATGGAGATCAGGGGTAAGAGCCAGGCTAGAAATACAAATGCCCAACTCCTGGGTGGAACAAAGAACGTAATCACACTATGTGGTTCAGCTATAAACTAAGTTTATATAATAACGATACAAATAGGAATAACTATCTCAACAAATTTGTAATATTACTATTTTGAGAAGTTGGAGAAGCAAGAGTGTGTCTGTGTAGCACACTTATGAGCTAAATCTTCAACTTTTGTAACAAAATTTGATAAAAATCTAAAACTAAAAAATAAAATAGAACATTAAAAAATATAAAGTCATATTTTGAAACAAACAGCTGACAGCGTTTGGCTTGAAGATTGAGAATTGAAGCTAGGGGTATAAACATACAGAGGATTTTTATTTAAAAGTCCTGAAGTCTGGATGTGTGGAACACCAGGGCGAAGTCTTAGTGACTCCCTACTATGCAACCTTAGATAAACTACGTAATTTCTCTGTTAATCAGTTCTCTGCTCTTAGTTTCCTCATTTGGAAACTAGTGCTGTGCTGTGCTAAGTTGCTCAGTCATGTCTGACTTTGTGAGTCCATGGACTGTAGCCGGCCAGGCTCCTCTGTCCATGGGGATTCTCCAGGCAAGAATACTGGAGTGGGTTGCCACNACGTAATTTCTCTGTTAATCAGTTCTCTGCTCTTAGTTTCCTCATTTGGAAACTAGTGCTGTGCTGTGCTTAGTTGCTCAGTCATGTCTGACTTTGTGAGTCCATGGACTGTAGCCGGCCAGGCTCCTCTGTCCATGGGGATTCTCCAGGCAAGAATACTGGAGTGGGTTGCCACGCCCTTCTCCAGGCAATCTTCCCAACCCAGGGATCGAACCCAGGTCTCCCGCATTGCAGGCAGACTCTTTACCATCTAAGCCCTGTGTATTTGTTTTAGTCGCTCAGTCGTGTCCGACTCTTGTGACCCCACAGAGCATAACCTGCCAGGCTCCTCTGTCTAGGGGATTTTCCAGGCAAGAATACTGGAGTGGGTTGCCATTTCCTTCTCCAATCTAAGGTCTAGTGTTGTTAAAAAGATTAAATGAGACAATCTGCATCTGTAGTAAATAAGAGGTGCTAATATTAATACATCTGATGTATGCTTCTCATTCTCACTGGTCTCTGCACTCCTCTAGAGGGAGTCTGACTTCTCCATCTTTCCTAGTGGCAGACACTTATGAGTAGCTTAGTATTTCATGAACCGATGCACACGAGAAGAGGTGCAAGAGTTCTTGGATATCTGCTACAGCCCCCATAGCCTAGCTTCCTTAAGACTTTGGGTCAAATTTCCAGGAAGCCACTAAGCTATGGGACATCTGGTTACCACCCACCCCGTATCCCCCAGCATTACTGACTCACTGAGAAATCCTGTTCTTACAGAGTCTCTCACAAAAACAAAAAACACTTGTGAGATAAAGCAGGGTGAAATAATTATTTATCAGATAGAGAGGAAATTCCAGTTGCAACACTTCTCTCAAGGGTCATTAATTTTCACTGTAACAATCACACTGATGGCCCAAACCTGGCCCACCTGTAAATGGAAGCTTGCAATGATTTGGTCATTCAGTTTTCTCAGAAACTCCCACCGTATTCCTGGTACTTGACCCAGACGTGACAAAATTGGCAAAAACATCCTTTTTCAGTGACAGATCCTACCAATAATTAGCATGCACCATTAAAGTAACTGTTGATTGCACTTTATTTATAGATATTAACATGATTAATTGCACTGAAAGTGTTCCTGGAGGATGACGCTCTCTGAGCTGGTGCTGGGGGACGAGAGGAGCCAGCAGCCCTCACAGGGCCCTGGGAGAGGACTGCCATCAGCCCACTCCTTTTCCTTTTTTGAATCATTCCCTCAAACGATGCTAGATTTAATTCCACAGGACTGGCCCTACATTAGAAAGTATTACTCTGACTAATGATATGCTCAGTTAGGAATACATAGGATAATAACATCACATATATACTAGATCACTTTACAGTTGACCAAAAACATTGACATCATTATCTTTTCTGATTTTATCTGCTTCCCTGATTTAAAATGCCACATGTGTACATGGATGACTCCAACATTTATGTCTCCATCCCCACCTCTTCCTGCATTATAAACTCGTACATCCAAGTGCCTTCTTTAGGTGTCTAGTTAATTGTCTAATAGGCATCTCAATCTTAATATTTCATATCTGGAACTGATTTCCCTCTCCTGCTCCCAGCCATCCTACCCATCTTTTCCATTTCAGTTTGGTAAACACATCCTCCAAGCAGCTCCCCAAATCTGGTAGTCATTAGATTTTGTATTCCTCCTCTCCTCTCACCCTCCCACATCTGCAAGCCATGTTATTTCTCCCTCCAAAAATATCTAGTCTGTCCAATTTTATACTTCTCTATGTTGCTGCTGCTGCTGCTGCTGCTAAGTCTCTTTAGTCATGTCTGATTCTGTGTGACCCCATAGACGGCAGCCCACCAGGCTCCCCCGTCCCTGGGATTCTCCAGGCAAGAACACTGGAGTGGGTTGCCATTTCCTTCTCCAATGCATGAAAGTGAAGTGAAAGTGAAGTCACTGAGTTGTGTCCAACTTTCAGCAACCCCATGGACTGCAGCCAACCAGGCTCCTCCGTCCATGGGATTTTCCAGGCAAGAGTACTGGAGTGGGGTGCCATTGCTATCCTATACCAAAATACCATCACTTTCTCATGTAACTCCCTTAGAATCATGAAGACAAAAGGAGAAGTGAGTCCGTGAGTCAGGATTGCTGCTATATGTTCATATCACATGATGGTATATGGCTCACAGTTGCTCAAGCTGGAAGGAAGCCTCTGTTGCTTGCTTATATATCCTCATGGTTACCCTGCAACGTGACTGAGTCTGGGATTCCCGTCTGGACTGGTGCACTGGTGAGGACTCAGAGGATTGGTTCCACTGGTGTGGGGATGGTGTGGTTCCTGACTGCCCCACATGACTGGGGCTTCCCCTTAGAGGCTTCTAAGTGTATAATCTAGGGGCTGGCTTACAAGTTCACATGTGTACATGTGTGCTGAGTTGCTTCAGTCGTGTCCGACTCCTTATGACCCTATGGACTGTAACTGGCCAGGCTTTTCTTCCATGGGATTCTCCAGGCAAGAATACTGGAGCAATTGCCATGCCCTCCTCCAGAGGATTTTCCCACCCAGGGATTGAACCCGCGTCTGCTGTGTCTCCTGCATTGCTGGTGGATTCTTTACTGCTGAGTCACCAGGGAAGTCCAGCAAGTTCCCATCAAGGTGATTTAGTCATTAAGTCACGTCCAACTCTTGCAACCCCAAGGACTGTAGCCTGCCAAGCTTCTCTGTCTATGGGATTTTTCCAGGCAAGAATACTAGAGTGGACTGCCCTACCCTCTTCCAGGGGATCTTCCCGATCCTGGGACTGAACCCACGTCCCTTTAGTCTCTTGCATTGGCAGGCAGGTTCTTTACCACTAGCGCCACCTGGGAAGCCCAGTTTTGCTTTAGGCTACATCAACAGAGGTACAGGCTAGGGAGGGAGGTTATACACCAGCCACAACACACCTGAAATCTGAATTCTGTTCTGGACACCTGCAGTTTAGAGATGTATGATCACCCGAAAGACAGTGAGAAGAGCAACTACCATGAGGTGGACGGGATCAGTATTACATGAGAAACAACGAGAAGGCATTAAATTTTCAGGAAAAGGTTCGAGAAAGACAAGACTCTTGTCAGCACAGATTTGAAGTGGAGTCATACAAAAGAGGGACTAAACTCACTCTTAACGGTTCCAAGGTTCAGAACCAGGGCCAACAAGGGGAAGACATAGGAAGATTTAGAATATTCTCCTCTATCACAATCCAAAATCATGGTCTGTTTGTCTGTGAAGGGGGAGAATTTACTATCTGTTCAGCAGATTTCTCTGCTTTAGAGAGGAATGGAATGGTTAATAATATAAAGTCTTTCCCAGCCCTGATGTCCTGCAGTTCCCTGATCTCAGACATCAACTGGTAGGCAAGAGGAGAAAATCAAGTTTTGGAGCAAGGCAACCGTGTTATCAGAATTGTGGTTAAGGAGATAGGACTTGGTGGAGTGTGTGACTGTCTCTGAGGGGGAGATCTAGAGGGACCTCATGCGAAGAGTTGACTCATTGGAAAAGACTCTGACTTTGATGCTGGGAGGGATTGGGGGCAGGAGGAGAAGGGGACGACGGAGGATGAGCTGGCTGGATGGCATCATCGACTCGACAGACATAAGTTTGGGTGAGCTCCGGGAGATGGTGATGGACAGGGAGGCCTGGCGTGCTGCGATTCATGGGGTTGCAAAGAGGTGGACATGACTGAGCAACTGAACTGAGGAGGTCAGAAACANGCGAAGAGTTGACTCATTGGAAAAGACTCTGACTTTGATGCTGGGAGGGATTGGGGGCAGGAGGAGAAGGGGACGACGGAGGATGAGCTGGCTGGATGGCATCATCGACTCGACAGACATAAGTTTGGGTGAGCTCCGGGAGATGGTGATGGACAGGGAGGCCTGGCGTGCTGCGATTCATGGGGTTGCAAAGAGGTGGACATGACTGAGCAACTGAACTGAGGAGGTCAGAAACAGTGAGGGCTCCTGACTAAAGCTGCCTAACTCAGCATCGTAGGAACACGCGAACTTTGAAAGCAGACACAGAAAAGAAGAGGTGAATTCTAACCTTGGTGCACCAAGCATAAGACTTTTGGGTACTGGAGTCCTGATGAGATTTCTTATTCTTTCTCAGCTTGCTGCCCTAATAAATTCTTTAAGATTCACGCATGAGTTTTTTTAATACTCCTATTTTCCCAGGAAACATGTCTAGTCAAAGACTGTCCTCGGTGAACACAAGGAGAATTTCAAAAGTTAAAGGGCTACAGAAAAGACTTTCGTATTTAAGTTGAAGGTAAAACAATCTATTCTGCTAAGACATTTTAGAGATCCATCAATTCTTAATAGAAAAAAAGAAACAAGATGAAAATTTGTTCTTTAAAGAAAAAGTTTCACTCGGGAACAGGAGAGCGTCTTTAGAAGCTTGGGCATTGTGTGATGACTCTGACTGTTTCAAGGCGTTTCACTGGCTTTTGAAGAAAAAAAAAAAAACATTAAGATGCATTGGAAATAATTAAGAATTCACCCAGCATTGTAAGCATCTTTGTCATCCCAAACATTCCATCAAAACTAAGACTTCACACTGTTTAGGGGAGATGGGAGGATGAGATTCTCTAGTAAAGATGCCCTCTAAAGGGAAACATGACGGTTAGTGAATTAAACCAACATGCTCAGTGGAATGAACAATCATAAAGAAAAAAAACATTATTTTTACTCTACTCATTGGAAAAGACTCTGATGCTGGGAGGGACTGGGGGCAGGAGGAGAAGGGGACGACAGAGGATGAGATGGCTGGATGGCATCACCGACTCTATGGACGTGAGTCTGAGTGAACTCTGGAAGTTGGTGATAGACAGGGAGGCCTGGCATGCTCCGATTCATGGGGTTGCAAAGAG
Organism: Oreotragus oreotragus; assembly: GCA_006410675.1. Lineage (NCBI taxonomy): Eukaryota > Metazoa > Chordata > Mammalia > Artiodactyla > Bovidae > Oreotragus > Oreotragus oreotragus. The sequence continues at coordinate 22,958 of SJYX01004054.1, forward strand.
TCAGACATGACTGAGCAACTGAACTGGATGAAGACCTGCTCCACAGATAATCCCAGGACACAGGGTGCTTCTAACCTTATTTGGAGATAAGCACTACGATCCTACCTCTCTTCTGGCCCCATGAACTTTTGCTCCATCCTACTGCCACTCTGAGAGCTTAGTACATGGGTCACCAAGCCATTTCATTTGTTCTCCAAAATGTGTCTTGATTACAACTCTTCCTATCTATTCCCTCTGCCTCAGTCTCTCCAAGATTACTTGGGGATAATTCTACCTTTTCCGATCCGTCCTTCACATAAACAGACTTGACCATTTCGCTTGCTTGCTTAAATCCTTTGACAGATCCCAGATGCTCTTAGCTTCAAATGTGAACCTCTTAGCATATCCTTCAAGATGACTCCGAGGATAACTCCTATTATTTCTCCTGCCTAACATGTCCAGTCCTCCAGTCCGTCTGAACGATTCTTACTCCCTACACAAACCTTACCCTTTCATTTCTGAACAACTCTACTCACTTCTCTGCTGGTAAAATGTGTTTTTTTTTGTGGGGGTTGAAGACTCGGCTTACAAGTTTCCCCTTCTGTGCGGGCATCCTGTCTCTCCAACCCTGTGTTCCCTGCTCTGGCAGCCCTCTGTCCACGTTTCTATTACCACATGAAATTAGAGATACTTGTTTCAGACTGTGAAACGCTGAAGGCTGGAGCTATTTTTCTTTCTTTTGGTACTTTTATCTGGGGCCCTGGTTATTTTACAGAAGAGAACCTTGGGTCAGAGAAGTTAAGCAATCTTCCCTAGGTCACACAGCTGGTTAGTGCTAGAGCCACACTCCAAGAAAGCAGCTTGACTGCAGAGCCTATGGTGCTCCTAAGTGGGGGGTCCTTGCAGAGTACCAGAGAACTGGGGACTGGGGGACTGGGGAAGGGGGAGGTGGCTAAATTCTCTTAGAGACTTGAGAAGCTTGGAGTTGCTGAGCTGGGAGCTACAAGCCTCCAGATCCTTCTCTTAGCCACGGGTTTCCACCCTCAGGGCTGACCTTCTCACACCTTTCATCAGCAGGAACTTGCTTTTGCCTTTGCAGCTAGAGAGGAAAAAAGAAAAAAAGAGAGAGAAAAAAAGCTACCTTGACTGAATCCTATTTAAGAACTAGGGCAAATGGGGCTTTAGCAAAAAAGGATCTGCCTTTCTTTCACATACAAGCATTAGACCGTTTCCCTCCATTTCCACCAAAATTTTCTAATACTCCTTAGGGAAATAAGAGATTTTGTTACAATAAAGGGTACTGTAGGTGTAATTAGGGGGCATCTCAGATGTACTTCCAATAAAAACACCAGTAATAGTCTCCTTCTCTAAAAAATAACAAACTAAAAATACATGTAAAGATAAAGAACAAACTTGTGGTTGCCAAGGGGTGGGGAGGGAGAGGGACGAACTAGGAGTCTGGGGTTGGCAGAGGCAAACTATTGCATTCAGAGTGGATAAGCAACAAGGTCTTGCTGAACAGTACAGAAAGCTATATCCACTCTCCTGGTATAAACCATAATGTAAGAGAATATAAAAAAGAATGTATATGTGTGTGTAACTAAGTCACCTTGCTGTACAGCAGAAATCAGTACAACATTATAAATCAACTATTTGATGTTTAGTCGCTAAGTCATGTCTGACTCTTTTGCGACCCCGTGGCCTGTAGCTCTCCAGGCTTCTCTGTCCATGGGATTTCCCAAGCAAGAATACTGGAATGTGTTGCCATTTCCATCTCCAGGGGATCTTTCCAACTCAGGGAATGAATCTGCATCTCCTGCATTGGTAGCCGGAGTCTTTATCACTGAGCATCCAGGGAAGCTCCAAATCAACTATACTTCGAAGAGTAACGATAAATAAACTACATGGAAAGTATTTAGCACAGTATCGGAAATACATGTGTGAATTCATTATCTGTGTCGCTCCATACTTCTTAGAGCAGTGCCTGGCACAGGGTAGGTCCATCAATATTCAATGCAATGCATCAGGGAATGAATAAGCAGTAGTCTCCGGGAGATGGTGATGGACAGGGAGGCCTGGCGTGCTGCGATTCATGGGGTTGCAAAGAGGTGGACATGACTGAGCAACTGAACTGAGGAGGTCAGAAACAGTGAGGGCTCCTGACTAAAGCTGCCTAACTCAGCATCGTAGGAACACGCGAACTTTGAAAGCAGACACAGAAAAGAAGAGGTGAATTCTAACCTTGGTGCACCAAGCATAAGACTTTTGGGTACTGGAGTCCTGATGAGATTTCTTATTCTTTCTCAGCTTGCTGCCCTAATAAATTCTTTAAGATTCACGCATGAGTTTTTTTAATACTCCTATTTTCCCAGGAAACATGTCTAGTCAAAGACTGTCCTCGGTGAACACAAGGAGAATTTCAAAAGTTAAAGGGCTACAGAAAAGACTTTCGTATTTAAGTTGAAGGTAAAACAATCTATTCTGCTAAGACATTTTAGAGATCCATCAATTCTTAATAGAAAAAAAGAAACAAGATGAAAATTTGTTCTTTAAAGAAAAAGTTTCACTCGGGAACAGGAGAGCGTCTTTAGAAGCTTGGGCATTGTGTGATGACTCTGACTGTTTCAAGGCGTTTCACTGGCTTTTGAAGAAAAAAAAAAAAACATTAAGATGCATTGGAAATAATTAAGAATTCACCCAGCATTGTAAGCATCTTTGTCATCCCAAACATTCCATCAAAACTAAGACTTCACACTGTTTAGGGGAGATGGGAGGATGAGATTCTCTAGTAAAGATGCCCTCTAAAGGGAAACATGACGGTTAGTGAATTANAAAAAAAAAAAACATTAAGATGCATTGGAAATAATTAAGAATTCACCCAGCATTGTAAGCATCTTTGTCATCCCAAACATTCCATCAAAACTAAGACTTCACACTGTTTAGGGGAGATGGGAGGATGAGATTCTCTAGTAAAGATGCCCTCTAAAGGGAAACATGACGGTTAGTGAATTAAACCAACATGCTCAGTGGAATGAACAATCATAAAGAAAAAAAACATTATTTTTACTCTACTCATTGGAAAAGACTCTGATGCTGGGAGGGACTGGGGGCAGGAGGAGAAGGGGACGACAGAGGATGAGATGGCTGGATGGCATCACCGACTCTATGGACGTGAGTCTGAGTGAACTCTGGAAGTTGGTGATAGACAGGGAGGCCTGGCATGCTCCGATTCATGGGGTTGCAAAGAGTCAGACATGACTGAGCAACTGAACTGGATGAAGACCTGCTCCACAGATAATCCCAGGACACAGGGTGCTTCTAACCTTATTTGGAGATAAGCACTACGATCCTACCTCTCTTCTGGCCCCATGAACTTTTGCTCCATCCTACTGCCACTCTGAGAGCTTAGTACATGGGTCACCAAGCCATTTCATTTGTTCTCCAAAATGTGTCTTGATTACAACTCTTCCTATCTATTCCCTCTGCCTCAGTCTCTCCAAGATTACTTGGGGATAATTCTACCTTTTCCGATCCGTCCTTCACATAAACAGACTTGACCATTTCGCTTGCTTGCTTAAATCCTTTGACAGATCCCAGATGCTCTTAGCTTCAAATGTGAACCTCTTAGCATATCCTTCAAGATGACTCCGAGGATAACTCCTATTATTTCTCCTGCCTAACATGTCCAGTCCTCCAGTCCGTCTGAACGATTCTTACTCCCTACACAAACCTTACCCTTTCATTTCTGAACAACTCTACTCACTTCTCTGCTGGTAAAATGTGTTTTTTTTTGTGGGGGTTGAAGACTCGGCTTACAAGTTTCCCCTTCTGTGCGGGCATCCTGTCTCTCCAACCCTGTGTTCCCTGCTCTGGCAGCCCTCTGTCCACGTTTCTATTACCACATGAAATTAGAGATACTTGTTTCAGACTGTGAAACGCTGAAGGCTGGAGCTATTTTTCTTTCTTTTGGTACTTTTATCTGGGGCCCTGGTTATTTTACAGAAGAGAACCTTGGGTCAGAGAAGTTAAGCAATCTTCCCTAGGTCACACAGCTGGTTAGTGCTAGAGCCACACTCCAAGAAAGCAGCTTGACTGCAGAGCCTATGGTGCTCCTAAGTGGGGGGTCCTTGCAGAGTACCAGAGAACTGGGGACTGGGGGACTGGGGAAGGGGGAGGTGGCTAAATTCTCTTAGAGACTTGAGAAGCTTGGAGTTGCTGAGCTGGGAGCTACAAGCCTCCAGATCCTTCTCTTAGCCACGGGTTTCCACCCTCAGGGCTGACCTTCTCACACCTTTCATCAGCAGGAACTTGCTTTTGCCTTTGCAGCTAGAGAGGAAAAAAGAAAAAAAGAGAGAGAAAAAAAGCTACCTTGACTGAATCCTATTTAAGAACTAGGGCAAATGGGGCTTTAGCAAAAAAGGATCTGCCTTTCTTTCACATACAAGCATTAGACCGTTTCCCTCCATTTCCACCAAAATTTTCTAATACTCCTTAGGGAAATAAGAGATTTTGTTACAATAAAGGGTACTGTAGGTGTAATTAGGGGGCATCTCAGATGTACTTCCAATAAAAACACCAGTAATAGTCTCCTTCTCTAAAAAATAACAAACTAAAAATACATGTAAAGATAAAGAACAAACTTGTGGTTGCCAAGGGGTGGGGAGGGAGAGGGACGAACTAGGAGTCTGGGGTTGGCAGAGGCAAACTATTGCATTCAGAGTGGATAAGCAACAAGGTCTTGCTGAACAGTACAGAAAGCTATATCCACTCTCCTGGTATAAACCATAATGTAAGAGAATATAAAAAAGAATGTATATGTGTGTGTAACTAAGTCACCTTGCTGTACAGCAGAAATCAGTACAACATTATAAATCAACTATTTGATGTTTAGTCGCTAAGTCATGTCTGACTCTTTTGCGACCCCGTGGCCTGTAGCTCTCCAGGCTTCTCTGTCCATGGGATTTCCCAAGCAAGAATACTGGAATGTGTTGCCATTTCCATCTCCAGGGGATCTTTCCAACTCAGGGAATGAATCTGCATCTCCTGCATTGGTAGCCGGAGTCTTTATCACTGAGCATCCAGGGAAGCTCCAAATCAACTATACTTCGAAGAGTAACGATAAATAAACTACATGGAAAGTATTTAGCACAGTATCGGAAATACATGTGTGAATTCATTATCTGTGTCGCTCCATACTTCTTAGAGCAGTGCCTGGCACAGGGTAGGTCCATCAATATTCAATGCAATGCATCAGGGAATGAATAAGCAGTAGTCTCTACAGGAAAGGAGAGAGAGACTGATCAGGGGGAACATAGAGCAAAGACTCCTCTCTATCAGGGTGACCTACATTTGAAGACACTCTTACATCCTGATGTACAAACTACATGAATACAGGAGACACACAGATGCTACAAGAATTTCCTACATATTTACAATGGAATATTACTCAGCCATAAAGAGAAAGAAATAATGCCATTTGCAGCAACATGGATGGACCTAGAGAGATTATCACACTAAGTGAAGTAAGTCAGAGAGAAAGACAAACATCGTATGATATCACTTTTATGTGGAATCTAAAATATGAACACAAATTAATATAGCTATGAAACAGAAACAGACTCATAGACATAGAGAACAGACTTGTGGTTTCCAAGGGGGAAGGGGAGTGAGGGAGAGATAAATTAGGAGTTGGGGATTAGCAGATACATATTACTATATATCAAATAGATAAACATCGACAAGGACCTACTGTACGGCACAGGAAGCTCTACTCAATACACTGTAATAACCCATATGGGAAAAGAATCTGAAAAAGAATGGATATATGTCTAACTGAATCACTTTGCTGTACACCTGAAACTAATGCAATATTGTAAATCAACTATGGTCCAAGATAAAAAATTAAATTCAGTAAAAAGAACGTCCTAGGCTATGGAAAGCATTATACAGGAAGTAAGGCAATAAGATATTCTTTTGAAATGGTATGGCCCTCCTTGCTACAGAAGGTGATCAGATGCCAGCAGAGAAGTTAAACAACTTGTCTGCAGTTACAAAGTTCACCAGTGTCAAGAACGGGTCTTTCCACGTACGTGCTTTCTCTGGCCCTAAGTCTTCATTCAAAGGTGGTGGATTTCAGAATGTATCAGGAACTCTCCTCTCAGAAGGCACAGTTCTCACTCACCTAGGATGAGAACAAAAGCAGCTATGTGGGAGGCAGGGGAGAACCTGGGCATGTTTTTAAAAAGTCTCTTTAAATTTATTTATTAATCTATTCAGTAAGTATTTGTTGAACACATGCCATGTAACAGGTACTATATTAGGTGCTGGGAATACAAAGGAGGAAAAAAGGATAAGAATCCTTGCTGTAATGGAGTTGCCATTGTAGGTAACATTCTAGAATTTAGACAATAAACATTAAGCAAATAAATGACATTGGATATTAAATGGTAGAAAGAAAATGCTGCCAAAAATTATAGGGAGATAGGAGGCTGTGAAAAGAAGTAATTTTTAGGATGGTCAGAGATGAGGAGGGTTAAAAAAAGAGCTAAGGGAGACTTCTCCAGCGGTCTGATGGTTAAGTCTCTGCACTTCCACTGCTTGGGGAATGGATTTGATCCCTGGTTGGGGAACTAAGATCTCACATGCTGCATGGTGCAGCAAAAAAAAAAAAAAGACCTAGAGGAAGTGAGGAAGCAAGGCATACAGACAGCTAGGGGAAGTGATTCCAGCAGAGAAAATGGTGCTGAGGTGGAACTGTGTGTCTGAACATCAGAAAGGAGGCTCCAGAGCAGGTGAGTGGGGAAAATGCTTGCTATAGTAGTGGGAGAGGAGGTCGGAGATAAGGGGGAAGGGGCCCAAATCTTGGAGGACTTTGGCTTCTATCGTGATGAAATGGGGAGCTATTAGAGGACTGGGGGCAAGAATAGTAAGAATCAGTCTAGAAGTCAAAGAGATTAGCCTGGTTTTTGTGTGGAGAACTTAACTGAGGTGGTAGGCAAAGTAGGATCAGGATAACCAAGAAGGAAGACATTGCAAAAACTTGCAACCTACGCTGTTCAAGGTTCCGTTGTTTTTAGTTAATTTCTTAAGACCGTTGTAGATTGTATAAGGTCTCCTTACTCATTAAGAAGAATTTCAATTGCTTATTGCATTAGCCATTGCTTCCAGTCAGAGCCCGTAATGTGTGCAGGATGTTCCTTCTGTTTAGGAAGATTCACGACAGGGGCCTTACTGAACATTCTCCTGAGGAGCTCTGGGGGAATCAAAGCAAAAGCCTCTAAGACAATCTAGAAAAATCTAAATACAACATTAAAAATGTTCCTTAGGCAGCTGTTCCCTAAGGCCAAGGGCCCCCATCACAACTGATGTAAGGATCTCCCCCCAGGGACTCCAAAAGACGAAAAGTGAAGGCTTCCCTAGCCTCCAGCTGCTTCCAGACATCTGGGAGAGTCCAGGTATATGCTGAACTATATGAAACTGCCCCTTTGGTTAGTCAAAAGAGGACTCCCAGTGAGTTCACATAGTTCAATCTATTTTATGGCCCAGCACGTGGGCTGGGATTGCTGCTTCCCTAGGTGCTATCATTAAATGCCCTCCAATTTAGTACATGAGAACTCATTCCAAAAGAAAATGCAAATCTCAAAACTCAAGGGAGCCAAAGATGCCTCTACCTGCAGCAGGGAGACTGAGCGCAGTTAAGCAGAGGGCTTAGGGTTCAGCGCTGGCCAGAAATAAGGGAAGGGGAGGAGTGAGATGAAGGAAGTCACTCGAGGATAAAATGGACAGGTGGATGGGAATGGAAAGGTGTCATACATAATTGATTTATTTAAAAATATGTTCCAAATATTTAGTCTAGTATAACCCTAAAAACAGTATCTGTCAAAGATGCACAGAAGAAGTAAACACGTCCACCAAAACAACAACAAACAAGCAAAATTATAGGCCAATTCTTACAAGAATACAGTTGAAAAATTCCTGTGTATCAACAAGTAAAATCTATCGGCATTAATAATACACTTTGGACCAAGATGGGTTTATTCTAAGATGCATGGATGTTTCAAAATTAATAAATCACATCAGTGGATTAAAGAAGAAAAATCATGCCAACATCTCAACAGAAAAGATATTAGATAAAATGCAACATCCATTCCCAATAATAGAATAATATAACACTTTAAACTTTATTAAATTCAAGACCAGGACAAAAACTCCTGCTATCACTCCTATTATTCAACAGTTTAGGAAGTTCTAGCCAATGCCATAAAATAAAGAAATACATAAAGGTAAAATTAGTACAAAAAGGGCAAAAATGTGATTCTTCATAGAACATATAACTGCTTAGCTGGAAATCTAAGATAACCAAGTAAGTAACTATTAAAACTAATGAAACAGGTATCTAGTGAGAATTTACAAATAAACTCCTACAAATCACAAATCAGGAGATAACCCAATAAAAAATGGGCAAAAGGCTAAAACATAAATTTTATAGAAGAAGATAGATGAAAGCAAGAAAAGGTCCTTGGCATCGTGAGTCAAAAAAGGAAAACTACAGTGAAATGCCATCCCTGCTGCTGCTGCTAAGTCGCTTCAGTCGTGTCCGACTCTGTGCGACCCCATAGACGGCAGCCCCCTCCGTCCCTGGGATTCTCCAGGCAAGAACACTGGAGTGGGTTGCCATTTCCTTCTCCAATGCATGAAAGTGAAAAATGAAAGGGAAGTCGCTCAGTCGTGTCTGACTCTTAGCGACCCCATGGACTATAGCTTACCAGGCTCCTCTGTCCATGGGATTTTCCAGGCAAGAGTACTGGAGTGGGGAGCCACTGCCTTCTCTGAATGCCATCCCTACAACAGCTAAAATTAAAAGATTACAAGACTAAACACTGGCAGGGATATGAAGCAACTGGAACGCGGGAGTGCTAGTGAGAAGGTAAAATAATACAACTGATTTTAAAAATCATTTGCATTTCTCATAAACATATTCCTACCCTATGACCAAGGAATTCTACTCCTAGATATTTACCCAAGAGACATAAAAACATATCCACATACAGACTTGAATAAGAAGGTTTGTCACAGCCATATTTATATTTGCCAAAACCAAAGGCAAACGTAGGACCTTGTGCCAAAAAGTATTAGAAACAACCCAAATGTCCAAAGGCAGAAAAATAAATAAAATCTAGTATACTGATACAGTTTAATAACACTCGGTTTATAAAAAAAAAAGAACTACTGATACACTCTACAGCATCATTAAATATTAAAAAATTATGCTGAGAAAAGATTCTCCCCTCCTCCCAACCCATCACACACAAAAGTATGAAGTAGCCAGCAAGAAACCACCGGGACAGAAGTCAGAAACTGGCTGCTGCTAGGAGGGTGGAGGGATTGACTAGAGTAGGGCACGATGAACCTTTCTGGAGTGACGGAAATGTTCTATACCTTGTTTTGGGTGGTGATTACATGAGTGAACGCAAATGTCAAAGCTCATCAAAATGGAACACTTAAGATTGATGCTTTTTATCCAGTGTAAATTATATCTCAATTTTAAAAGTCTTTTCTATATATACCAGTGCACAAAACAGATTTTAAAAATAAAGTCCCATTCTCAATGGCAGCCAAAATACAAAGCACGCAGGAAAAAAATCCTAGAAATACAGTGAATACAGATAGAGTAAATTTTACAAAATTTTATTAAATCACTCTTTAAAAAAAACTGGAATAAATGGAGGTATTCTGTGTTTTCAGATGGGAATATTTAATATCATAAAGGTGTTCATTCATACCAAAATTATATATAAATACGAGTAAATCCTAGATCAATATCACAATTCTTCTAAAATATTATTCCTAAATGATATTAAGATTTGCTTGCAAAAGTAAATGGATGGGGAACTTCCTCGGTAGTCCAGTGGTAAATAATTCGCCTTCCCATACAGAGGATGCAGTTTGAGCCCTAGTCTTCCTCAGGGCAATTAAGGCCACAAGCTGCATCTACTGAGCCCTCACATCACAACAAAGACCAAGCACAGCCTACGTCCCCCAAAAACTTTAAAGAAAAGATTAAATGGACAAAACTACAATTTTTTTTTATCACTTATGAGATGGGAGATTATCTTACTTGGTAGCAAAAATCTATTACTAAGAGGCTGTAATTATAATATCAGAATATTGCTACTAGAAAAGTGAAGAAGATAAATGAATTTTAAAAAGCATAAAAATACATAGCTCCCAACTTTGGTACAAAATTATCTCACAGAACTATATAGACTACAAATGCACAAAACTGAAAAACATACTTAGATATTATACAGGGTTCCTAATTTTGAAGAACTAAAAATTCTATTAAAACTCTAATCACACATTACTTTAGTAGTACAATTTTAAACAATATGTTCCCAACATTTTCTTTCATTCATGGTAGATCCAGTATCAACAGGCTAAGTTTAAGGGAGCATCTGTTTGAGAATAACAGTTAACTGCTTTCAAGTTCTAATTATTTCCATATTTATCTCAACTTTATTATATTTTTGAGGTTTATACTTTGATTAATATAAGCACTTTTGGATTTCCCATCGTGTGTGTGTGTGTGTGTGTGTGAAAGAGAGAGAGTGCAGGGTATAGGTTCTGGCTTTTTGTAAAAATTGTTTAATTGAGATATAATTCACATCCCATAAAATTCACCTGTTTTAAGTGTAAAATTCAATGGATTTTAATACATTTGTAGGATTTTACAGGAGTCCCTGGTGGTGCTAGTGGTAAAGAACCTGCCTGCCAATGCAGGATACACTGAGACACTCCATCCCTGGATTGGGAAAATACCCTGGAGGAAGGAATGGCAACCCACTCCAGTATTCCTGCCTGGAGAATCCCATGGACAGGGGAGCCTGACAGGCTACAGTCTAGTTTACAAAGAGTCAAACACAACAGAAGGGACTTAGCATGCACACAGGATTTTACCACCATCGGCCACAATTTAATTTAGCATTGCTATCACCCTAAAAAGATACCTCAAGCCTTTTTACAATCACTGGCCACTGACACCTCCAGTCTTAAAGAAGCACTCATCTACTTTGCCTTTTCTGGACATTCTGAATTTATGAAATCATACAATATGTGCTTTATTGTGTCTGGCTTCAAAATAAGGGTGAGATGAAATATAATTTTTGGACCTCCCTGGTGGTTCAGACGGTAAAGCGTCTGCATATAAGGCAGGAGACCCAGGTTCAATCCCTAGTTAAGGAAGATCTCCTGGAGAAGGAAACGGCAACCCACTCCAGTATTTTTGCCTGGAAAATCCCATGGACGGAGGAGCCTGGTAGGTCCATGAGGTCACAAACAGTCGGACATGACTGTGCAACTTCGTGAAAATACTGCTGAAACTGAGTTGTTTCAGCAATGACACATAAAATAGTTTTCAAGGGCTTTATCAACTAATGCATCAAATGTCAGATTTGGGTTGAAAAAGCTGGTTTAATGATGTTAGTGTATAAGGTTCAAATGTGCAGACTGCACAAAAGTTAAAAATATGAGCATTTATTATATGATAATATTGGTAACTTAGGAAGTGCTGGTTTATTCAGATGGAGTTGAGATAAGGTGAGTATTTGGGAAAAATAAGTCAAGATCACTGTCATACATATACATACCAATTCATTCCAAATGGATTCAAATTTTAAAGTAGAGATTACAGTTTAGACTGTGGCTTCTAGGGTCAGATTATCTAGGTTGGATTCCAGTCTCTGCTACTCACCACATGACTTTGAGCAAGTCACTTCATTTACTTGAGTTTTAGATTCTTCACTTGTAAAATGAATTATAAGATCAAGTGCCTCACAGGGTTTTTGTGATGAATGAAGACAGAGCATACAAAGTTCTTGGAACAGGTTCTGGCAAATGGTTGAGTACCAGTAAATGTTAGTCCTTGAAGTTGCTATTGTTAATATAAGTGATATTTGTAATCTCAGGAATGAGGGTAGAGGTGGGAGGGACTTTTCAAGCTAACTCCAAAGGCAGAACTTCTGATGGAAGAATGTTACATATGCAAAGACACAGATATTTAATGAGTCAAAAAGCAGACAAAGGCTGACACCTTTAATCTCAAAGAGATCTTAAATATTACTAAGAAAAAAACAAAAGTAAATTCCAGTATAAAACTCAGTAAAAGAAAGAAACAGACAAATCACAAAAGAAGCACAACAAATCAATACATGTGCAAAAAGATGTTTATCTTCACTAGGTCATAAGAAACACAAATCATGCCATACATTGCCTATTAGAGAATGATAAAATCAAAATAACAGAAAATTGTGATATCTACATTTACTGAAACAGTAACTACAACAACTAGAAAAAGCAAAAATTAAAACAGGTAAGAGGTTCCCTGACAATGAGAACCAGAAGGCAATGAATACTGGTGAGAATACTCTGCAAGGAAAGTTTAATGAGCTCATTCATTCCTTTTTTTAAAAAAAAGTTGTTACCCACAAGACTGCAGGCATGGCGCAACGTGCTAGAATTTGGGGGTAAGCAGAGGTGAGTGAGAGCCCCTGACTCTGTGGAGTTCCAGGCCACAGAAGTGCAAATAAAATACAACCTACAGTTAAACATCATGCAAACATTGCCAGAACACAGCATACTAGAAAGTCTTAAACATATTTTTAGGTTTGCAAAGACAGAAAAAGAGAAATGTAAAAAAAAATTTTTTTTCATTCTTGGCTGAGAAAAACATATGAAACGTGATTTTCTGAATAAATTGGGAGAATGAAAGATGTACTTTTCAGGCTGGAGTGCCTATTTTCCTGACGAGTTGTCTGTTCTCATTCTCCCATCTCATCTTGAGGGTTTCTAATTTCTTTAGGTTTTTTTCCTCTTCACAATTATGAAGACAAAAACACACTCCATTTTCATAGCTTTCCACTTCCTTAGAAACTGGTTATTGAAGAGTAAGAGTGCAAGAGTGCTGGGAGGAGGAACTCTGGAGACCTGAAAAGCATGACTCAGATACCCCAGGACACAAAGCAAGAGACCCCCAGCAATCTGGAAAACCTGCTCTGGGAGGGAAGCCTTCTCTGGGCAGAAGGTTCAGTTTAGGACAGATTCTTTTTTCTTTCCTTTCTCCCTCTAGCACTTGCTCCCTCATCCATCTGTCACAGCGGCAGAGTTCCCCAGCCATGAAGGAATCTGACCCCAAATTCTATTTTCGTCTTACTGATGCCTTATATTTAACATAAATAAATGTAAGCACTGAAAACGACTCATTGCTTGCGCAGGTTAGACTTTTCAAACTGGGTCACAAAGGATCGTAACTATCTGACGAGCTGTAGGAAAGCCAGTGAAAAGCAGGAGATCATTTTTGTCTGTGCCAGACTCTTCTGTTTCAAATTAAAGCGTCAGTTTAAACCCAAACACATCTGTTCGGGTTTCAACCTCATTCAATCCCAACTTGGCCATTCACTAGTTGGATAAGTTTGGGCAAATTCTATAACATTTGTTTCCACTCTGTAGACTGAGGACAACAGGATTTACTAGGTTTTTGTGATTATTAGAAATAATATATGTCCCTGACACTAGAAAGTCAACAAAACGTAGCTATTATATACCAGCCACTCTGGTTTTCTAGGCTTTCCTCAAACCTCTGACCTTGATCTTCATCCCAATCAATATCAGCAAATAACTTTGCTTCATGGAGAAGATAAGAGCTTCCACAATGACAAGCTGGTCATCCTTACAAAGATGCCTGTATATCTGTCCTCCTCCCTGCACTGAAAGATGTGCTCCTCATCCTAGCAAGTGGCATGGATACTCCACCCCATTAGGGCCTCTCAGAAACTCAGGTTATCCTCTCCAATGGGCCCCACTTATCACTGTTTAAATATTTTCTGTTGGTTTTTAAATAAATATCTCTCTTGTAAACGTGCTCTTCTCCCAACGATATTTTCTTGTCTGGCCAAACTTCCCTGAAGGGTTGTTTAGGCAACATGGCTCCAATTCCTTGTCTCCCACTAACTCTTCAAGCTGCCTCTACCTGGCTTATGCTCCAGAGCTCCACTCAAACTGCTCTCAGGAGGTACCCTCCACATGACTGAAGACAGTGGACATTTCTCCATCTTCATCTTGACCTCGCAGAGGTGCTTCTCATAAACGACCACTCCCTCCCTGTGAAATCACTCACTTTCCCTGGATTCCACAACGTTAATTCTCTTGCTTTTCTTTCTGACTCTACCTTTTCAGTTTCCTTTCACCTTCTAGTCCACTGGACCTTTGCTAGGCATTGCTTCCTTTTCACTCTGGGTCATCTAAGGTGATCCTTTCCCATGCTTTCAACATGCTCACTGTTAAGTGTTTTTTTTTTTTTTAATCTCTAGAATTTCTTTTGGTTCTTTCTTAGGATTTCCATGTTTCTGCTTACACTGCCCATCTGTTGTTGCATACTATTTTATCCATTAGAGGCTTTAGCATATTAATCACAGTTGTTTTAAATTTCTAATCTGATAATTCCAATATCCCTGTCATATCTGGATCTGATGCTTGCTGTGTCTCCTCAAACTGTGCTTTTTTGCCTTTTGGTGTGCCTTTTTTCTTGACAGCTGGAAATGAAAGTGAAAGTGTTAGTCGCTCAGTCATGTCTGACTCTGCGATGCCACGCTCCTCTGTCCATGGGATTTTCCAGGCAAGGATATGGGAGTAGGTTGCCATTTCTTCCTTCAGCGGATCCTTCCAATCCAAGCATCAAACTCAGGTCTCCTACATTGCAGACAGATTCTTTACTGTCTGAGCCACCAGGGAAGCTGGACATGATGTACTTGGTAAAAAGAACTGCTGTGAACAGAATCTTTGGTAATGTGGTGCTGAGTTGTGGGGGAAGGGGAAGTGTACTAGAGTCCTGTGATTAGGTCTCATATCTTAGGGAGCCTGTGCCTTTGGACTGTGAACTTCACAAGTGTTTTAAAGCTTCTTCCTCCCTTCTTTAGGTGGCAGAAGACAGCTAAAGCTATCTGAAGTTGTTTCAGTTAGGCTCTGATACTGCTCCAGCAGGTTAGGCTCTGGTTAAACAGCAAGCAAAGAACTAAAGAGCCTCTTGATGAAAGTTAAAGAGGAGAATGAAAAAGTTGGCTTAAAACGCAACATTCAGAAAACTAAGATCATGGCATCCAGTCCCATCACTTCATGGCAAATAAATGGGGAAACAATGAAAACAGTGAGAGACTTTATTTTTGGGGGCTCCAAAATCACTGCAGATGGTGACTGCAGCCATGAAATTAAAAGACACTTGCATGGCATTGAAACATGTATAATATCATATAAGAAATGAATCGCCAGTCCAGGTTTGATGCAGGATACAGGATGCTTGGGGCTGGTGCACTGGGATGACCCAGAGGGATGGTACGGGGAGGGAGGTGGGAGGGGGGTTNCATCTAGATGTGTATAAGAGACAGGTATAATATCATATAAGAAATGAATCGCCAGTCCAGGTTTGATGCAGGATACAGGATGCTTGGGGCTGGTGCACTGGGATGACCCAGAGGGATGGTACGGGGAGGGAGGTGGGAGGGGGGTTCAGGATGGGGAACATGTGTACACCCGTGGCAGATTCATGTTGATGTATGGCAAAACCAATACAATATTGTAAAGTGATTAGCCTCCAATTAAATAAAAATAAAATAAAAGACACTTGCTCTTCAGAAGAAAAGCTATGACCAACCTGGACAGCATATTAAAAAGCAGAGATGTTGCTTTGCCAACAAAGGTCCATCTAGTCAAAGCTATGGCTTTTCTAGGAGTCGTGTATGGATGTGAGAGTTGGACCATAAAGAAAGCTGAGAACCAAAGAACTGATGGTTTTGAACTATGGAGTTGGAGAAGACTCTTGAGAGTCCCTTGGACTGTGAGGAGATCCAACCAGTCCATCCAAAAGGTAATCAGCCCTGAATATTCACTGGAAGGACTGATGCTGAAGCTGAAACTCCAATACTTTGGCTACCTGCTATGAAGAACCGACTCATTGGAAAAGACCCTGATGCTGGGAAAGATCGAAGGTGGGAGAAGGGGACAACAGAGGATGAGATGGTTGGATGGAATCATTGACACAATAGACATGAGTTTGAGCAGGCTCCGGGAGTTGGTGATGGACAGGGAAGCCTGGCGTGCTGCAGTCCATGGGGTTGCAAAGAGTCGGACACGACTGAGAGACAGAACTGAACTCAAACAGCTCCTTCCATCGGCAGTCCTTGTTAAGAAGAACAGAGTACTCTGGTGCATTTCAAAATGGATCTTTTTCTTCTCTGCCTGCCGAAAGGAGGAAAGGATTTATCTCTGATATTTACTGTGGAAACCTGACTGAGCTCTTGAGGTAAACCTCACAAAATTTTGTGGCTCCACTATGATTGGGTTTCTCTGGAGCTTTTAATTCTCAGAGTTGTCTACTCTGAGCCTCCAGCAATTCATCAGGGTTTCCTATCTTGACACTGGTTCTAGGGATGGTTTTCACTTAAGAGTCCCTACTCCAGGGAACAGTTACTCTCTGTATGAACCTGTAGGTCTCTCCACCCTTGGTTTTCCCTGTATCTTGCAGGCTGTCCTCACAGGTCTTTCAGATTCTAAAACAGTTGCTGATTTTTCAGTGTGCTCAGCTTTTTACTTGCTGTTAGGATGGCGTGGCAGGCTCCAAGCTCCTCACATGAAGAACCAGAAACCAGAAGTTGAAAATATCTTCTTATTAAAGAACCATGGTACAGTTATAAAACTGGCCACATTTAAGACTGCAAAGGAAGTCTCAGTAAATCCAAAACAATGATATTCTTCAGATCATGTTCTCTGAGCAAAATGCAATAAGATTATAAATCAATGATAAAAAGCCAAACAAGCTCATAAATTTGGAAATTAAAAAGCATACTTCTAAATAATTCACCAGCCAAAAAGGGATTATAATGGGGACTAGAAGCTACTTAGAGTTGAATGACTCACAGGATGCAACAAAAAACTTCAAAAAGTTCGAAAAAGCATAACAGGCTAAACACACCAAAAATGAACACAAAACACAAAAAGAAGAAAATGGAAAGTATCAGCAATAAAGACAAAAGGATTAACAATACAAAGACTGATGCTTTGACTGATTCTGACAAATTAGTTCTTGATAAAGTTGATCAAGAAAAAGGAGGTAAAGAACAAACAATGTCATCAGTGACAACAGAGCCATATAACTATGCCTATGTTTGAAACTTTTAGAAATGTTAGGGAACACCAATTGCCAATACCAAGAAATTCAAAGACATAGTAAAACAGAAAATTATCTAGGATAATAAAATTACCAATGTTCACATCAAGAATAGATAACCATGAGGTCAATCAAATCATTAATTAAAACCCACCTTAAAAAGCCCCCTAAAACAGATAATCTGTTGGGTAAATTCTAGCAAATCTTCAAGGAACTAATACTTTCTACTTTATACACATTTTTTAAGAGAGGAGGTTGGTTTTAAAAGCAACTTTCTCCAATTTGTTTCATGAAGCTAGCTAGTATAACCTTGATATGATAACTAGATTTGGAGAGTACAAGACAGGAAAATTATAAGCCAACTGATTTAGGAACACAGTTGCAAAAACGCTAAAGAAATTATAAGAAAGCAAAATAAAGCAACATACCAAAAAAAAAAAACAAAAAAACAAAAAAACACACTGTAGCAAAGTAGGGATGATTATCATCAGCATTTAAGGGTAACCTAATTTTCAGTTCAGTTCAGTTGCTCAGTCGTGTCCGACTCTTTGCGACCCCATGAATCACAGCATGCCAGGCCTCCCTGTCCATCACCAACTCCCGGAGTTCACTCAGACTCATGTCCATTGAGTCAGCAATGCCATCCAGCCATCTCATCCTCTGTCACCCCCTTCTCTTCCTGCCCCTAATCCCTCCCAGCATCAGGGTCTTTTCCAGTGAGTCAACTCTTCGCATGAGGTGGCCAAAGTACTGGAGTTCCAGTTTCAGCATCAGTCCTTCCAATGAACACCCAGGACTGATCTCCTTGAGGATGGACTGGCTGGATCTCCCTGCAGTCCAAGGGACTCTCGAGAGTCTTCTCCAACACCACAGTTCAAAAGCATCAATTCTTTGGCACTCAGCTTTCTTCACAGTCCAACTCTCATATGACCACTGGAAAAACCACAGCCTTGATTAGATGGAACTTTGTTGGCAAAGTAATGTCTCTGCTTTTCAATATGCTGTCTAGGTTGGTCATAACTTTCTTTCCAAGGAGTAAGCATCTTTTAGTTTCATGGCTGCAGTCACCATCTGCAGTGATTTTGGAGCCCAGAAAAATAAAGTCTGACACTGTTTCCACTGTTTCCCTATCTATCTCCCATGAAGTGATGGGACTGGATGCCATGATCTTCATTTTCTGGTGAGCTTTAAGCCAACTTTTTCGCTCTCCTCTTTCACTTTCATCAAGAGGCTTTTTAGTTCTTTTTCACTTTCTGCCATAAGGGTGGTGTCATCTGTATATCTGAGGTTATTGATATTTCTCCCGGCAATCTTGATTCCAGCTTGTGCTTTATCCAACCCAGAGTTTCTCATGATGTACTCTGCATAGAAGTTAAATAAGCAGGGTGACAATATACAGCCTTGATGTACTCCTTTTCTTATTTGGTACCAGTCTGTTGTTCCATGTCCAGTTCTAGCTGTTGCTTCCTGACCTGCATATAGCTTTCTCAAGAGGCAGGTCAGACTGTCTGGTATTCCCATCTCTTTCAGAATTTTCCACAGTTTATTGTGATCCACACTGTCAAAGGCTTTGGCATAGTCAATAAAGCAGAAATAGATGTTTTTCTGGAACTCTCTTGCTTTTTCCATGATCCAGCAGATCTTGGCAATTTGATCTCTGGTTCCTCTGTCTTTTCTAAAACCAGCTTGAACATCTGGAAGTTCACGGTTCCATACTGCTCAAGTCTGGCTTGGAGAATTTTGAGCATCACTTTACTAGCATGTGAGATGAGTGCACTTGTGCGGTAGTTTGAACATTTTTTGGCATTGCCTTTCTTTGGGATTGGAATGAAGACTGACCTTTTCCAGTCTAGACAATATAAATTGTAATCTATCACAAAGCATGGTGGAAATGGAAAATAATATTATCATCATAATAGACTAAGAAAAAAAAGTTACTAAAATTTAATACTCATTCACGAAAATTTATCTTGCTTAGCAAACTATGAACCTTTAATCTGATAAAAAGGTGTCTCCTAACACTCACCAAGAATGTCATGCTTAATGGTAAAATGTTAGAAACCTTCCCTTTAAGAAGACAACCTCTCTGCTCTCATTGTTACTATACAGTATTGTACTGGAAATGGCCTGACAATATTCTCATTAAGAAAAACAGCAACAGGTAGGAGAAATAAAGAGAATCAAAATACTGTTAAAAACAATTTTATATCCTGCAACTTTACTATATTCATTGATTAGCTCTAGTAATTTTCTGGTGGAGTCTTTAGGGTTTTCTATGTAGAGGATCATGTCATCTGCAAACAGTGAGAGTTTTACTTCTTCTTTTCCAATTTGGATTCCTTTTATTTCTTTTTCTGCTCTGATTGCTGTGGCCAAAACTTCCAGAACTATGTTGAATAGTAGCGGTGAAAGTGGACATCCTTGTCTTGTTCCTGACTTTAGGGGAAATGCTTTCAATTTTTCACCATTGAGGATAATGTTTGCTGTGGGTTTGTCATATATAGCTTTTATTATGTTGAGGTATGTTCCTTCTATTCCTGCTTTCTGGAGAGTTTTTATCATAAATGGATGTTGAATTTTATCAAAGGCCTTCTCTGCATCTATTGAGATAATCATATGGCATTTATTTTTCAATTTGTTAATGTGGTGAATTACATTGATTGATTTGCGAATATTGAAGAATCCTTGCATTCCTGGGATAAAGCCTACTTGGTCATGGTGTATGATCTTTTTAATGTGTTGTTGGATTCTGATTGCTAGAATTTTGTTGAGGATTTTTGCATCTATGTTCATCAGTGATATTGGCCTGTAGTTTTCTTTTTTTGTGGCATCTTTGTCAGGTTTTGGTATTAGGGTGATGGTGGCCTCATAGAATGAGTTTGGAAGTTTACCTTCCTCTGCAATTTTCTGGAAGAGTTTGAGTAGGATAGGTGTTAGCTCTTCTCGAAATTTTTGGTAGAATTCAGCTGTGAAGCCGTCTGGACCTGGGCTTTTGTTTGCTGGAAGATTTCTGATTACAGTTTCAATTTCCGTGCTTGTGATGGGTCTGTTAAGATTTTCTATTTCTTCCTGGTTCAGTTTTGGAAAGTTGTATTTTTCTAAGAATTTGTCCATTTCTTCCACGTTGTCCAATTTATTGGCATATAATTGCTGATAGTAGTCTCTTATGATTCTTTGTATTTCTGTGTTGTCTGTTGTGATCTCTCCATTTTCATTTCTGATTTTATTGATTTGATTTTTCTCCCTTTGTTTCTTGATGAGTCTGGCTAATGGTTTGTCAATTTTATTTATCTTTTCAAAAAACCAGCTTTTGGCTTTGTTGATTTTTGCTATGGTCTCTTTTGTTTCTTTTGCATTTATTTCTGCCCTAATTTTTAAGATTTCTTTCCTTCTACTAACTCTGGGGTTCTCCATTTCTTCCTTTTCTAGTTGCTTTAGGTGTAGAGTTAGGTTATTTATTTGACTTTTTTCTTGTTTCCTGAGGTATGCCTGTATTGCTATGAACTTTCCTCTTAGCACTGCTTTTATAGTGTCCCACAGGTTTTGGGTTGTTGTGTTTTCATTTTCATTCATTTCTATGCACATTTTGATTTCTTTTTTGATTTCTTCTGTGATTTGTTGGTTATTTAGAAGCGTATTGTTCAGCCTCCTGCAAGCCAACTTAACAATAAGGAAATATAAAATTTTGGTGGGTATAAGATCACTATTCAAAAATCAACAGCATTTTTATTCACCAGCCAAAAAAATCTGTAATTTTAAAAGATGGCAATTTTTCAGAATGGCCTCAAAAACTATACTGTAAACATAAATGTAAAAATGTTATAAAAAATTTTAAGGAGAACATTATTATTGAATGACAGAAAACAGAGCATCATTTATAAAACTATAATGCTAACCTAACTATCATTTTTTAACTCTTTGCACATCATCTTCTTTTACACAGTACTTAGCACCTCCTAATATTTGCATTTTTTAATTGTCTTTTTTCAGATAATAAATATAGACCAGAATATAAAGCCCTCAAAGTTGTCACTTTTTCTGCTTTTATTCTCCATTGTATAACAGCTTCTAGAACAGTGCTTAGAACAGAGTATGGCTCAACAAATACTTTTTCAATGAATTAATAAACATCTAAATCAAGAAAGCTGAGCACAGAAGAATTGATGCTTTCGAACCGTGGTGTTGGAGAAGACTCTTGAGAGTCCCTTGGACTGCAAGGAGAGCCAACCGGTCCATCCTAAAGGAGATCAGTCCTGGGTGTTCATTGGAAGGACTGATGCTGAAGCTGAAACTCCAATACTTTGGCCACCTCATGCGGATAGCTGACTCATTTTAAAAGACCCTGATGCTGGGAAGGATTGCGGGCAGGAGGATAAGGGGACAACCGAGGATGAGATGGTTGGATGGCATCACCGACACAATGGACATGGGTTTGGGTGGACTCCGGGAATTGGTGATGGACAGGGAGGCCTGGCGTGCTGTGGTTCACGGGGTTGCAAAGAGTTGGACGCGACTAAGCGACTGAACTGAACTAAACTGAAAATCAATGGGGAAATAAATGGTCTATAGTTTAAAAAGGATCAATATTATAAATGTGTTAATTTTAGTCAAATTAATATATATATTCAAGGCAATTTAAATAAAAATGTCTACATTGTTTTTTCATGAAACTGGGTAAACTGGCCCTTAAATTCTTAAGGAATAATGAAGGCCTAAAATTAGTAGCCAATCCATATAAGAAAGAGAAGAGGATAGTTGAGAACAGAGTTGAGTGGGAGAAGACTTCTACTGCTGGACTCAACAATTACTAAAATAACATAGAAAATGACAAAATATAAATAATGGAATATAAAAGAGTATCAAGAGAAAAACCAGAGTATATATGAGAACTTGTCATTCAAAGAAAGAACTGATTATTCATAAACGGTGCTGGGACAATTCTGGTAAACTGATGTCAAAAAACGGCTTCAGTTTCCTACCCTTCTCCGTATATGCCTCGGGCTCCCAGGTGGCTCAGTGGGTAAAGAATCCGCCTGCAGTTCCGGAGACTCAGAGATGCAGGTTCTACCCCTGGGTCAGGAAGATCTCCTAGAGGATGAAATGGCAACCTACTCCAGTATTCTTGCCTGGAGAATCCCAGGGAGAGAGGAGCCTGACGGGCTACAGCCCACACGGTCGCAGAGTTTGGACATGACCGAACCTGCTGAGCACACACGCACGTGAGGTTGTAACAGCGCCCAAAGAAAAATGGTATGTTTCCCCGTACCTTAAATCTGGGCACCTAGCCAATGGATCTGGCAAGTAAAGTGATGCTGAAGTGACTGTGTGTCAGTTCCAAATCCAGGCTTCAAAACGTCCCAGGTTTCCACTTTCTTTCCTGCTCCTGAGCCTTTGCCACAAAAGCAAGTCTGGAGAAGTGTGTGGAGTATACCTACGTACAGTTGTCTCAACAGAAGTCTGCTTTTATTCTCCACTATAGGCGAAGTGCCTAGCCAAGGTCAGCAGACAGGAGACCCACGAGTGAGGCCTATTAAGCCCAACTCAGATCAGCAGAACAGCTAAGTTTGTAGGCAAAATAAATATGTCACTGAGGTTTTGTGGTTATGCAACATTACCGGGGCAATAGATAATGGGTATAGACATCCCTATGGAAAAAGGCAGACTTAGGTCTATAACTCACACACTGCACACATAAAAACAAAATTTAGATAGAACAATTAATTGTAAAATCAAGAAGTTTTCGAAGATAATTTAGGATGCTCTTTTTATGATGATGGGGTAAGGAAAGACTTCTTAAAGCAGAGTCTAAAACTGCAGACCATAAAGAACGACGAGAAAAATGTGAATGTATTAAAATTAAAAGCTTCTGAATGACCAAAAATATAAGGAAGTTAAAAGTTAAGCTTTATTTTGACAGAAGTAAGCTGTATAATTGAAAAATGACTTATAATCAGAAAGTAAAGAAATATCAACAATTAATGAACAAAAAAGTAACCCCAAGAGAAAACTGCCCAAAGTATATGATCAGGAAAACCATAAGAAATCCTAATAGTATATATATAAATTAATAAGATACAATTTAGTATCAGTCAGATTGTCAAAATTAACAAATTAAGTTTAGGGAAACAGGTACAGACATTTAGGCCCATATATTTCTGGTGGGAGTATAAACTGGCATAAATACTTGCAATTTAAAAAACACCTAATAAAATTGAATTATGTGTATACTCTAAGTCTGGGCATTTTTATTCCTACTAATGTCCTAAAGGGACATGCATATAAGATACTCATCTCAGATTTTTTTTGTGTGTTTTTAGCATAAAGTACAAAACTATCCATCAGTCATAAGGAATGGTTAAGAAAGCTAATTTTTTCACAGAATGGAATCTAACAAAGTAAATGATCTATATGTACAAGTATCAGTGTAGATAAACCTTGAGAAAATAATATTAAAAAAAAAAGCAAGTTACAAAGGGACATTAAATTGTGATGCTACTTGTGAAAAATTCCAACACACATGAAGCAATATTACATTTTGTTTATGTATACAATCACATGTATGAAAATAAAAATTTTCATGGAAAGGAGAAAAACTTCAGTGGTTATCTCAGGGGACTGGGAGGAGTTTAACTATGTCTGGACTGTTTTATATCTATAAAAACATTTAGAATGAAATACGACAAAATGTTATATGAGCGTCTGTTATATTTTCTGCATTTTTCTGTATGTTAAAATGTTGAGAATAAAAGATGGATAAAAAAGAAAGTGGAAGGAATTAATGGTCCTGGTCATCTATCTTTCCTTCCTCTTCTCAATATCCACTTCCAGGGCAGGATAGCTTTAATAAAATTGTGCATTTTTTTCTTAGATGGATATGGCTTGTGAGAGATTAAACCATGGCTCCTCCTGGATTATGCCCAGCTGGGTGAGGTTCCTACCAAAGTGACTATTAGGAAAAGTAAGAGGAGTAGGTTTGGGGTCTCTGGTTATCCACTTATTTCAAAATTATTATATCAAGGGTTTACTTCTCATTTGCCAGGAGCCTCTCAGAGAAGCTGGGGTCTAATTATGACTGCTTCACGTGCATTACCTTGTTTAGGGAGACAAAGTTTAGTAATGCCAATAATTTAAAACTTTTTTAAAATTTAAAGCATTTTTATTATCAAGTCTTGAAGAGACACTTAGTGTTATTTTTGTCTTATGCTGTATTTGTTTCCTGTATGCTGTGTTTGTCTTATGTATCCTGTATTTCCAAACAATCAGACATTGGATCCCTTTTCCTAATCTCTAAATCTAAGACAATATCAATACAGTCCTTGACAATTTCCCCTAGACACCATACAGTCTCCTCCACATAACAGCCTGAAGGTTACTTTTAAAATGAAGATAGATTCATGTCACTCTCTTCCTAAGATTCCTTCAGTAGGTTTTCACTGTTGTTTAGGGAAGAAAATCCCAAATGCTTCACATGGCTTGTTTTCCCATAGTGAAGTGCTCTCCCAGAAATTCTATCACCTTTCTGCCACACTTCACCCTCAGCATAATTACTGCTTCTTTGGGGAAACTTTCCCTGACCCCTCAGACTAAGTTGTGCTCCACTGTTACAGGTAATTCAGTTCAGTTCAGTCGCGCAGTCGTGTCCAACTCTTTGCGACGCCGTGAATCGCAGCACGCCAGGCTTCCCTGTCCATCACCATCTCCCGGAGTTCACTCAGACTCATGTCCATCGAGTCTGTGATGCTATCCAGCCATCTCATCCTCGGTCGTCCCCTTCTCCTCCTGCCCCCAATCCCTCCCAGCATCAGAGTCTTTTCCAATGAGTCAACTCTTCGCATGAGGTGGCCAAAGTACTGGAGTTTCAGCTTTAGCATCATTCCTTCCAAAGAAATCCCAGGGTTGATCTCCTTCAGAATGGACTGGTTGGATCTCTTTGCAGTCCAAGGGACTCTCAAGAGTCTTCTCCAACACCACAGTTCAAAAGCATCGATTCTTCGGCGCTCAGCTTTCTTCACAGTCCAACTTTCACATCCATACATGACCACAGGAAAAACCATAGCCTTGACTAG
>SJYX01004054.1:48413-95101 GCA_006410675.1 Oreotragus oreotragus
GCTCAGCTTTCTTCACAGTCCAACTCTCACATCCATACATGACCACAGGAAAAACCATAGCCTTGACTAGGCGGACCTTAGTCGGCAAAGTAATGTCTCTGCTTTTGAATATACTATCCAGGTTGGTCATAACTTTTCTTCCAAGGAGCAAGCGTCTTCTAATTTCATGGCTGCAGTCACCATCTGCAGTGATTTTGGAGCCCAAAAAAATAAAGTCTGACACTGTTTCCACTGTTTCCCCATCTATTTCCCATGAAGTGATGGGACCGGATGCCATGATCTTCGTTTTCTGAATGTTGAGCTTTAAGCCAACTTTTTCACTCTCCTCCTTCACTTTCATCAAGAGGCTTTTTAGCTCCTCTTCACTTTCTGCCATAAGGGTGGTGTCATCAGCATATCTGAGGTTATTGATATTTCTCCCGGGGAATTCTCCAGGCCAGAATACTGGAGTGGGTAGCCTTTCCCTTCTCCAGGGGATGTTCCCAACCCAGGGATCGAACCCAGGTCTCCCTCATTGCAGGTGGATTTTTTATCAGCTGAGCCACAAGGGAAGCCCTTCTTTCCTACTAGGTGCTATAACAATTCAGAAATCAGGATGAATCCATATTTTAACAACGTTGCATGATTTTTAAATTTCCTTTCTACTGCCCTTTTGAGTCTCCTGTACTCTTACTGGAGGAACCAAGGCAGTAGCTAAAATCAGAGAAATGTATGTGTGAAAGTGACATCTGGCAGGGACTCCCTAGTGGTCCACTGGCTAAGACTCTGTGCTTCCAGTGCAGGAGTCTGGGTTCAATCCCTGGTCAGGCAGCTAGATCCCATGTGCTGCAATTAAGAGTTCACATGTCGCAACTAAGACCCAGTGCAGCCAAATAAATAAATACTTTAGAAGAGGAAATATTAAATGACATCTGGCAAAGAAAGAGCCAATCCATTGAGTGAAGAAAGCGTTCTGAGTAACCTCATTAAGCGCTGAGAGAGAAGTATGTGTCAGACAAGCTGCCATGTTCCCCTTAATGGTCTTTCAGAGATTTTCTGATTTCCCAACAGGCAGTATTTACTTATAAAGAAGATATCCTCTTTCTTCCTGTGAAGGCAATTGCTATTTTGAAATGAATTTTTTTGCCCAGACATGGCAAATGGGAAGTAATTTAATCAGTCAAAAGTGGCAGAATTTGATACTGACAAAAAACTTATTTTCATCTGCAACTGAATTCTTGTTGCATTTTTAAAACTGAATTGCCTTGTTTGCCATGCTGAAAAAACAACAAAGGTTTCCTTTAATTTTTGAGACATAATAGTCGTTAAAGTATAAATAAAATGTACTTGTAAATGCAATATTCTCTAAAATTTGTATTTTATAGTCTATAAACACATGCATTTTGGAAATGAATGTTGCTTTTATGAGAATTCAAACCCTTCTATTTGCCATCATAAAAGTCAGAAAAAGCTGTCAACTTAAACCCAGTTTGGCTTATGGACCTTCCAAAAACACACTGTAGTATTTTCGTCTAAGGAGGCTCAATACCAAGGGGGGTGAAAAAGACAGACCAGCCCTAGGCTCTCCTGGACTTGACTGGTGAGGGAAACAGACATGAAGTCAGATAATCTACCAGTTCAGATAATAGTGGCTGTTATTGTTAAAGGAGCACAGTAAGAGAGAGTGTAAGAGAAGGCCTTGCAGAGGACAGAGCTGAGAAAGACACCTGTGTCTATATAGGCATTTTTGTGTGTAATAATAAAATGCAGAATAATGCAAACAGTGTGATATTATTTGTATACATTTTTTGAAAACCACATATTGCTACATATTTCTGTTATGCACAGGTGCAACTGTATAGGTAGAAAAGGATATGAAACTACTTGGTGAGAGTCACTACATTTGAGGAGAAGAACTTAAGTTTTAACTGTTTCTACAGTGAGAATGTATTGCCGTATTAACATATTGCTTGCTTAAATTTAAAAAATAGAGTGAGGTATGTCTTTTTAAAATTCTACTGAGGTCTTCCTGGTTTTAGTCTAAATGGAGTTAGCCAGAGCTTCTGCAGACCTAGATGAACCACGGTACTTTTCAATCTTAGTAACTTTGCAAAGATTGCTGATTATCAGCTCTTGGTATATAAGGTCTAAGAGTAAGTTCCTATTTATTCAAATAGATGGTGTTTCCAGATTTCTAATGATTTATTCTTTTTAAAAAGAGTTGGTAGTAACTGGACCCCACATACTCATTCAGTCTGTGTACACTGAGTCCTCTATGTGTGAGTAGCCAAGACTGTAAGATCCCTGATGGCTGGGAATTTTACTCACCTTCATATTCCTAACACCTAGCAATCGCCTAGCTTATAGTTAGTATGGACTTTTCAGTTAACCTCAGAGATAGTCTCTGAATTAATTGATTCTCTTAACTCTGAAAAATTAATAACAGTAATAATTCTTTAATGCCATTAGTTAATTGAATTAATTCAACAAATATAGTCATTACCCTGAGAAGGCACATAGTGTAGCTTAAAAAGGTAGTCAGATAATTTCAATACCTTGTGCTAATAATAGCTTACATTCCTTGAGAACTTACTGTGTGCCAGGCATGGGTCTAAGGTCCTTTATAAACATTAGCTCAGTTCTCGTAACCATTCCAGGTGATAGGCAATATTATTGCCATTTTATGGATGAGAACACTGAGGCTTGATGAAAGTTGTACAGATTGTAAGTGGCCGAGCGAGGATTCAGCTCCAGAGCCTGTCCTCTTAACCTTGTTTTGGCCTGTCTCTAGGCTCTTCTGGTAAATTCTGTTCATAGTTCAGTTCAGTCCAGTCGCTCAGTGTCCGACTTTGTGACCCCATGAACCGCAGCATGCCAGGCCTCCCTGTCCATCACCAACTCCCGGAGTTTACCCAAACTCATGCCCATTGAGTCGGTGATGCCATCCAACCGTCTCATCCTCTGTTGTCCCCTTCTCCTCCTGTCTTCAATCTTTCCCAGCATCAGGCAGGGTCTTTTCAAATGAGTCAGCTCTTTGCATCAGGTGGCCAAAGTATTGGAGTTTCAGCTTCAACATCAGTCCTTCCAATGAACACCCAGGACTGATTTCCTTTAGGATGGACTGGTTGGATCTCCTCGCAGTCCAAGGGACTGTTCATAAAGTACTTATAAAAAAATGCTGTAGGAGCCCAGAAGAGGGAGCAAGAACCTCAGGAAAAAGAACCCCAAAGACAGCATCAAGAAATCTCATCTGAAGTGTGTTTTAAAGATGAATAGAAATTCTGCAGCTGGAGGAGGGAGAGGGCCCTGCAGGCTGAGACACACGGAGAGGGAGGGACGTGTGTGTGTGTGGAGGCAGAAGGGGTGTGGAATGGACAGAAGTCATAAGTCGTGGTGTTTGGAACGTGGGTGTGGGTGTGTGAGGAAGGGGGCCCGGGGCAATGGTGTGCCCTTCAGGTGAAGTAAATTAGTGCCCAGTGTGCCCCTTTTTTGTTAGCACCCTCTTAGATTTTTTTCCTTGATGTATCAGAGAAATTAAAAATAGAATCCAGTGCAGCACAAAGAGCTAACAGCCCTCTGACGTTGTCTGATAATGGGTCCAGCAGGATGCAGAACCACCAGACTGTTAATTCAAAATTAATTTGATCAGCAGAACCTGAACAAGAGCGACTGTTTGGATTCTGTGCATAGTTATAAACCATTTGGATGGCTTTCTGTGGTTGTGAAGGATACATTTTAGCCCTGACTTTTTCCCTGGAGGGTGACACAAACCTCTGATTTTATGAGACTATCTTAAGCATTCTTTCCTGGATCAGGCCTTCAAATCAGATTGTTAAGTAGAGATTTCTTTGGGCTTTTATTAAGCTTTCCTGAACTGTCAGTACCTAGTCAGCTACTCATTTTTTATTGGATGGCACTTTTTGCTTTAGGCTGTACTCTTTAGAAATTAGACATTTGGTGAGTGAGGAGAATTATTGCTGTCTTATTTATAATTTAAATTCATGATTGATATGGTGGCAGAAATGTTTGCTTTGCTCATGTTTAAATTAATACTCCTAAGGATGCTTCTTAATGTTTTCTGGGAACCCAAGTATCTACAACTTGAAACTTTATCTGCCATTTTATGGAAGTAAAAGAAACACTCCTAAAATGTTCTGTCTTTGGATTTATTGCCCATTTGTTTCAAAATGAGTTTTAAAAATGCATATCCTCAAATATTCCTGCCTCCATTGGCAAGACAGGCTCTAATGAAGCTCCTGTCACTCGACTGTAATATCCATCAACTCATGGCTCTTCTTGTTTCCTCTAATCCTCCTCTTCTATTCTTATCACTCCTACTGCATGGTTATTCTGAAGCAAATTCCAGGCATATTTCATTTTTAAATACTTCCATATGAATCTATAAAAGATCCCTTAAAAAAAACATAACCATAATACCATCATCATACGTTTAAAAATTAAGAACAATAGTTCTTTAAAGCTATAAAATACCCTGCCGGTGTTCAGTTTTCCTCAGCATCTCATGCTCTTTTCTCATTTGCTATCTGTTTTTAGATTTTTTTTTTTATTGTTTCTCTTTATAATTATACAAACTAATTGGTTCCAAAGACAAATTACAAAACAACTACTTGCTAACGGTATATAAATACATGGATATTTGTACTTCCATTCTTAGATAAGTAGATACACATTAAGATATCCCATTCTTGGTTAAGTAGATACACATAAGATATCCCATTCTTAGACAAAGATACACACTATCGTCTGCTTTTCTGTTGTCACTAAACTCTATGTCCTAGGAATCACTCCACAGCAGTATATAGGGATAGTCCTTATTTCATTTTTCCTGATGTTTTAGCATTATATCATGAAGAAGTACCATAGTCTATCCAGCCAGTCCTCTGCTGATAGACGTTTAGGTTCTTTGTAGTGGTTTTCAGGTTGATCACTTCATAAACCTGTTCATAAACAGAGATCGAAACTTTTCATAATTGCTACCTTTGTTTTTTAAGGTATTTAATAGCTGTAGCCTTTCAGTTTTGAGAAGCAAGTTGCATACTTTAAATATCTGTAACTTTTTTTTTTCTTTTTTGTAGTTATGTTGTCTTTTGTTAACAATGAATAGACTGATTTGGCGAACTCTCTCTGCTACAGTCTTGGGCTGGTGATAGAAACTAGTGAAATTCTAATTTAGCCGTAACACCTGTGTCACAGGAGCATGCGTAATCAGTGTCCCGGCAAACATTGTTAGATGCTCCAGAATGTTGCCAGGTTGGTATTAATAACTGAAGGAATTCCTGGAGATCTGGGATTCCCACTTGCTGTAATCAGAACCTGAAATTTCTTTAATTTGAACCTCATTACACCTGAAGCCAGATTTGGTCAGTTACTTTAAGTTGCTAAGTCTGAAGTCAGAAAAGAAAAACAACTGTAAGTTTAGTCTCATTTACTTGTCCTCAATCAGAAGCTTCCAAATACTTTAAAATGGGAATTAGTTATTACTCTGGAAAGTAGAGTTTTCCATTTTCAGTTGCGGTAAGTGTAATTTTTTTTTTTTTTTCTGCTGAATCCACAGCCATGACATTGAATTGTGGTCTGTGTACCTAGACCTCTCTTTTTTCATGCTTCTTCCTTTGAGTTGTCAGATCCTTTCTTCAGTCTGTCTTCTCCACTTCCTCTCCCATTTTTTTCTCACATGGACTCTCGGCAGGTCAGTAATCCATATTCCTGGGAGATGAAATCTTGAGAAAGACAGGGAAAAAGTTTATACCAATTTTCTCACCCCCATCCAAAGACACTCTCTGTTAGAATTCTGAAAGTAGTATTTGCTTTTGTAGCCTAGTGCCTTTAAAAGAAGGAAGATAGTGCAGGACTTTTCTCATTCCCTGAAATGTAGTACTTATATCATTTCCCCTCCCCAGATGTGACCACATTTACTTAAAAATCCCGGTGCTTTTTCATCACTCAAGCGAAATACAACAGAATTAAAAAAAAAAAAAAAAAACAGAATTGAGCATCTTTTGTCTTTGATGACATGTTCTCTCCAAGCACCAATAATTCTGAGTAGAAAGCGTGTCTTTTCCTGTCTTCATCTCACCATTGGAATTTGATGCTAATGTTACTGAGATTTTGAGCTGACAGTGTAAGAAAGTATTGACAGCATTGAGAAGATGATTCAGNTTGTCTTTGATGACATGTTCTCTCCAAGCACCAATAATTCTGAGTAGAAAGGGTGTCTTTTCCTGTCTTCATCTCACCATTGGAATTTGATGCTAATGTTACTGAGATTTTGAGCTGACAGTGTAAGAAAGTATTGACAGCATTGAGAAGATGATTCAGCGAGGAGAAGGCTGATCAATGGTAATTTATTGTATTGTAAAGATACAACTCATTGTGTGTTATTGATTGGTCTCGACATCCAAGTTTTTGGACAGGAAAAGTGTTAAATTTCACATGCATTTAAATGTGAAATGGTGTCTGTTTCTAAGGAAATATATTATCCCTGTGGGTAGTAGGTGTTGATTTTGGTTGAGGTGGTTTGCGTGCCTGGGGTATTGAGATCATACGGTCAGACCTTTAGGTTTCTAATCCTGACTTTACCATTTATTGAGTAGTTTGGGGCTAGTTTCTTCTCTCTGTGCCTCAGTTTTCTCACTGTAAAATGGAGATAATACTATTACCTATAGGATAACTTTCATGTGGGAGTGCTTATAAAAGTGCCTTCAACACAGTAGGCATTTCATAAATGTTAACTTCCTTCTCTTTCCCTCCTCTCTCCCCTCCTTTCTTGAAACATCATCCATGGAGTAAATTTCAGTGACCTAAACACCTTTCCCCAGTGACTTGCCACTGACTTTCATTATTAAATCAGAGCTACATTCCCAAAGAAAACTTGCTTCCAAAGAGACTTATTTAAAACTGGTCTAAAAAAAAGGAGTCAGGATTTTTACCAAAAGTGATGACCCAAAGTGGTCATGAGTCACATTTTTAGAACATCCCAGTGCTTGCTGCCTTTCCCCTACTTCTCTATTCCATGTTTTTTGCTTTGTACCCACCCCTTTAACCCCTTTGTGCTGCTAAGTTGCTNTACTCCTTTTCCTATTTGGAACCAGTCTGTTGTTCCATGTCCAGTTCTAACTGTTGCTTCCTGACCTGCATACAGATTTCTCAAGAGGCAGGTCAGGTGGTCTGGTATTCCCATCTCTTTCAGAATTCTCCACAGTTTATTGTGATCCACACAGTCCAAGGCTTTGGCATAGTCAATAAAGCAGAAATAGATGTTTTTCTAGAACTCTCTTGCTTTTTCTATGATCCAGTGGATGTTGGCAATTTGAACTCTGGTTCTTCTGCCTGTTCTAAAACCAGCTTGAACATCAGGGAGTTCACGGTTCACATATAGCTGAAGCCTGGCTTGGAGAATTTTGAGCATTACTTTACTAGCGTGTGAGATGAGTGCAATTGTGCGGTAGTTTGAGCATTCTTTGGCATTGCCTTTCTTTGGAATTGGAATGAAAACTGTGCCAATTCTCACAATTTTAATTAAATAGTAATCAGTGTAATTATTTGTTGAATATGCACCTCCCTGCCTAGTTGAAACACCATGAAGGCAGAAACCCTTGGACGTAGCAGCGGAGGACCTGGCATGTAGTAATTACTCAACATGGACTAGTGGAATGCACAAATGTGCATGTTTTTAGCATTAAAACTAGGGGATAAGTGAAGTAAAAATAACTGTTCTAAAAGTAACAGAATCTGCATGTGGACTGTCAGTTATTGGTGATCACAATTACTTTTTAATTCGATCTGCCATTAAAGAGGTGACAATTGTCTGTAAAGGACTCATTTTATAAGGTTCCAAAAGTGGTTTTTCTTGTTATCTCAAAAGCTCTCAAGACAGAGGTTTAAGTGATTGAGTCACAGGGGGAAAGGATCCTTAGTGGAGTCCAGAGGGCTACAGGGCAGCCTCTGCTACTTCTGCCCTCCCTGGGGGCTGCATTACAGAGAATCAAGCCAGGCTGGGACTGAGAGGAAAGAGCAGACAGGAAAGCCCCACACCAGGCTCAGGTGTCCTAGGCACAGCCTGGATGCTAACTGCCCAGACTTAGAACATTGAAATACAAAAGGAGCCATTTCTCCCAAGGGAAGATCTGGATACCAAGTGTCAGAATTTCAAAGAAAGCATTAAGATTAAATTTCAAGAACTGGAGAGACACTCAAGTTTGAAGATGCAGATGGTAGACACATTAAACATTCAGTTTTTCTCTCTGTGCTAAATTTGCAAGTAGGACCCAGACAATTAGCCTCAGAATTGCTTCTTCCATCCATTGACGGGCTCATTACCATTTGTTGACTTGAAACTCAGTGACAAATCTCAGTTCCTAGACAGGCTCAAGCACATTATCAGTTATCTCAGCCTAGACCTGAGACAGTAAATGAGCTTAAGAGAAACTATCAGCCATTGGAATGATTGAGGTTTGATCCCCAAATGAAATCCAAGGAAGAGGCTTGCTTGTGAGCAAATACATTCAAATAAGGACTGATTCATGGGCTCCTATTTGTACAGGGCCCTGGGCCAAGCTCACCACAGCAAATACAAGTCAGTGAGGAAAGGAATGGCTTCCCAAAGAATCCTGAAATAACTGGTGAGAGAAAAAACAGTATGAGAAACACAACTGTGGACTAATTATGAGAATCAGGAACTCCAATTTAAGCTCCAAGTGATACTGGAGAAGTTCCACTTAAGCGTGATAGGGCCCCTCTCCTCTAGGTATCATCTGACCTAATGATCTCTAAGGTCAATCCCACCAGCTGGCTTCTCCCTATTCTTTAATTCATTAACACCAATATAAGAGGTATCCCAAGCAGTGGCTGAATATCTGGTCAACTATCTAATAGATGGATCAGAAAAAACTGCACAAGTCTGTGGAAGACACTGGGGTAATCTATGTTGACTGGATGTTTCTATTCCTCTGGCTAAGGGAAGGCAGGGGAAAATTTCAGGGAAAGGTGGGATCTGAGTTGAGGCCAGAAAGATTGACAGAAAGGATAGGGGAGGAAGCGTGAAAGGTAACGCTAACATGGCACCTCCCCAACATTTTATATCATGGCAAATGTACAAAGCCCTGCCTGCAGTGCAGACTGGGTAAGCCAGTTAGGTGAGGAGGTAAGACTGGAGGCCCCTAAAAGGGGCCCACCTGGCTTCCAAGAAAGCTGAGGGAGAAATCAGCACCCCTTAGATCAAGGGTTTCTAAAGAGAGCTCCTATATCCCAGAGATGTGCCAATATGGTATCCTATCTTCAAGTAGGGTAAGGAAATAAAACAGCTTCTCTTTATTCATTATTTTAAAAATAAAATCTGTTCATTCTTAATATAAAGATGGACACAGGCCGCCTCACTCAGTCTTGATCAAAAACGTTTGAAATTTAGATATTTATTTACTATTAGTAGTGATTAACCATACTTGGTCAAATATTGTTATTTGAAATATTTGCTAATGCAGTATAAAGCCATTATAACAAGACAGTTAAGATATTTCAGGGACTTTCCTAGCAGTCTATTGGTTAAGACTTCACCTCCCAATGCAGGGGGCGTGGGGGTTCGATCTCTCAGGGAGCTAAGATTTTACATGCCTCAAGGTCAAAAAACCAAAACAAAACAGAAGCAATATTGTAACAAATTCAATAAAGACTTAAAAAATGGTCCACATTATCAAATATATATAATGTTTCATCTTTGTCTAATTAAATTTTTCATGTATGCTTCAATATATTAAAATTAATAAAACTACATAAATATACTTGCAAAATAATAAAATGTAAATACGCTGGCAATGCATATACACTTTTTTTCTTGTTACTAATAGAAGTACACTGTATCTGTTTGGGTCCAAACAAAAAATAGAAACCAGTAATTGAGATGGGCATGTTTAATATGAAGAATCACTAACTGTAACAGAGGCTTGAGTAATGAGGTACTGGCTAGCAAGAAATGACCAGATATCTAAGGAACAGAGGAATAGCAGATACAAAGAGCAACCATTTTCCCTTGGGCTGAGATACAGCACCCAAGGACAGGATCCTCCCTGCTTCTGAGGCTAGGTTCCAGACCCTGTAGGAGAGGACACAGCTGTCACTCACTGAATGAGAAAAGTCGTCATGGTCTGCACTAGCAGAACTTACTGGAAATCCACCCTCTGGAGCTTGCCAGAAATCTGCCATCTAGATGCCAGAAAGAGCTCTTCAGGAGAAGGTGTCTCAGCAGAGGCACTCTGCTATGAAACCACCTGAGGGAAGCTGCTAGTGAGGGCTGCAGATTGCTGTGCACTGCAGAGGCCAGGTCCTGAAGAGGCCGCCTGTGTTGTGCAGTAGCTGCCCCCACTGCAAGGGCAGGGCTCTAGGTAAGCTGCAAGTGCTGTAGGAACTGGGTGTTGGAGAAGCTGGTTCTCTGCAGAAGCCTGAGGACAGGATTCCAGACCAAAGAAGAAAAGGCCCTTCTTCCCGCACTGTCTCTCTAGCGCCCTCTACTGACAGCTTAACATGGTGCCACCACGTAAGAGGTCCCAATCCACTCCAGTGTTCTTGCCTGGAGAATCCCAGGGATGGGGGAGCCTGGTGGGCTGCCATCTATGGGGTCGCGCAGAGTCGGACATGACTGAAGCGACTTAGCAGCAGCAGCAGCAGCAACCCACTCCAGTATTCTTACCTGGAAAATCCCATGGACGGAGGGGCCTGGTAGGCTGCAGTTCACAAGGTCGCTAAGAGTCGGACACGGCTGAGCGACTTCACTTTCACTTTTCCTTTCATGCAATTGAGAAGGAAATGACAACCCACTCCAGTGTTCCTGCCTGGAGAATCTCAGGGACAGGGGAGCCTGGTGGGCTGCCGTCTATGGGGTCGCATAGAGTCGGACACAACTGAAGTGACTTAGCAGCAGCAGCAGCAATGCTTATTTTTCCAGAGCAGGTAATGAAGATGACATTTGGACCTCAGATGAAATATAACTGGCACATTTGGTATAAAACAGATTGGGGCATATAGCCCCAACATATATATATATTTACTCACTTAAAACTTACATACAACTAGAACATTCTAGTTATATACAATAAACATAGGTCAAAAAAAGAGAATGACAGAGATGAGACAATATTATCAGAAGTTCTAATGTTTTATTCTTACACCTCAAGGTTTATTTCCTGGACAACACATTCACGAGCGAATCATCACCTGCTCACCCATCAGCAGGCTCTGACATAGAGTGGTTGGTCATTCTTTATTTTTTAATTCTTTTCTCCTCACTCTCAGGCCTGACAGTTACATTCCTGGTGATGTCTGTTTCACAGGCAGAATCTTCCCAGCCCCGAGTATTCAAATACCAGCATAGCTTTCAAGTAAGCTCGCTGTTTGTCTGAGGATACTTTGCTTAATAGAGCGGCCAAATGTTGACAAAACATAGCTTAGCCTCATCTCAAGTTTCTACTTCCATCTTTAGAATCGATGAGGATTCTGGAAAGTGCATCATTAATCCCATTACATCATCTTATTGAAGGCACTGGTGTGGTGTTTACAAAAGGAAATGCTTTCTTTCCCCATAAAATCAATGATGACAGGCTAAGACTCCAGGCAGGGAACAAGCAGTCTGGAGCTCCAGTCCACACGCAACTCCACATGGGGGACTGATACCTCAGGAGCTGCTCCCAAAACTAGGCCAATTTCACTGCTGCATCGTGTATTTGGGGACTGCCATCACCCAGCCTGCCCAAAGCCTCAGGGCCCTCTTGCAATGACTGCGGGATCTTGACCTGGGCTAGCCACATTGCTGGCCAATTAGCACAGATGGCAGACTTTAGAAAATGTGGCCAGTGCCCCAGATGACACATGGTTAATACTTCATTGGTATTGCAGATCTTAGGAACTACTGTGCTATTAGTTCCTTTCCCCACCAAAGCTCACCAGAGTCAACTGATAAGAAACAGGCAATATAGACCATGGTGTTTCAAGGTGCAAAAAACATAATTCAAAATCATTTTTTAAATTGTTGCTGTATGGAAGCAGAACTTCTTTAAGGTGGCCCCTTTGATCTGGGTGTTTGTAAGACAGGAGCATAGTATCATACACATTACTGCTTTTATTACCAAGTTGACGCTTACCCCATCCCTCTGACCCTACTCGATAGGTGACCGCCACTCACAAAGAGGATGAAGGTTATCAATGGGGTCAGAATCAGGAATCTGCTAAAACAATGATTTTATACATTGTTTTAAAAAGTCTATTAAAGCCGGAGTTTGTCTGTTTGGGGGTTAGTGTCAAAATGCATGCACCACTGCTTTTCTCCCTCTTGCCCCACCCTCTTATTTTCTGGAAAAATCATGCTCTTAGGCTGAAAGCTGGTAGTGGCAGCAACAGCAGAGCCAGTCATCAAAGGAGTGTTTGGGGAGTAGCCTTGAGAATAAGGAAGATGAAGGGGAGTCAGTTGGAGTCATGGGACTGCATCTGGGGGGTTGTCTATGAGGGAGACGAGGCCTGCAGGCCAGACCAATGCACGTGGGAAGCTTAGGCAGGAGTCAACACTGGCTGTCTTTTAAAATGCTTAAATTGCTTAAATATCTGCTCAGTATTAACTGGAAGAGACGTTGACTGTTCTGATGGGGAGAGAAAGAAGGTTGTTGGAGGTAGTGTGGGTCTTCCCTCTATCATCTGAACAGTCAAGCCTGAAGTCTCTAGGTAACAGGACTGACATCTTCAGGAGACAGCTTAGGGAGCGTCCCTGCAACCTGAGTTATTTGGGAATGTCACTGCTCTCCCTCAGGGACTTATTAAAGTATTATTTCCAACTATATGCAATATTCTCCTGGAGAAAAATATTGATTAATAGTTTCCTCCCACCTCAGTGCTTTGGCATCGTTTATTGATTAGTTCTCTGGACAACTGTCTGGCCAGTCTGTCCCTTATTCAGGCTGTAATGTATCAGTTAGTCTTTAAAAATTACACTGGAGGGAAAGAGCATGGTGGCTGGGTTCCAGAGGCATGAGACTCACGCGGGGGAGGGGATCTAAGATGAAAACACTAGAAATACTATCGGCTCTCATTAAGTGTGCTGGACACATATCATGATACAAACAAATTTCTATTCTGGAGTTGATGAAGGCATTGTTCGAAGCATATTTTTATAGTAGGACAGATATTCTAAAGTGTGGTAAAATGAAATAATCCTAAGTTTCATAACACGGGCTCTAAATAGGCTTACATATAAACCTTGTTCCACTTTTTATTACTTGTGTGACCTTAGGCAATTAATGAATCCCTCTGTATTTCAGTTTCTTCTTCTGTAAAATGGGCATAATACCTATACTACTTTTGCAAAAATTTATTGGGAAACCTATAAAAGCACTGAACTCAGGGTCTGATATCTAGGAGGGGGGATTACTGTTGAGTCCCTCCTTCTTCCCATGGAAACTTGCTGGGACGCCAGTCCCACGTGGGCACTCAGAGTCTAAAGGGTTCAACCACCCTGCAGCTGTTCCTTGACTTCACTGATGACTTGCAAAAAAGAAAATTCTTTTAAAATTAAGATTCTTGTCTGGTTTTGTATTTCCAATGGATGTACTCAGTGTCCAGGAGAGATAGTGACATAAGTGAGAAATAGGGGAAGAGAGTGAAATAAAAGGGGTGAATTATGTTAGTACAGGTGTTGGTGAGGTCTCCAGACCTCACTGCCTGGGCCTCCTCTGAAACAAAGAGGAGCCAT
Organism: Oreotragus oreotragus; assembly: GCA_006410675.1. Classification (NCBI taxonomy): domain Eukaryota; kingdom Metazoa; phylum Chordata; class Mammalia; order Artiodactyla; family Bovidae; genus Oreotragus; species Oreotragus oreotragus. The sequence goes on from SJYX01004054.1 coordinate 62,140, forward strand.
CCTCTGAGATACTGTCCCTGTGTCCAGCAGGAGACAGCTCTGGGTGCTCAGGTCTGGGCTCTCCTCTGCTGCCTCCAAGTCTTTTACATATCCCAGCAGAGAGTTTTTATTTTTCTGAATATTTTTCAAGCTGTGGTAAAATAAAACTTGCTATTTTACCTATCTGTGAGTGTACAATTCAGTAGCACTAAGTACATTCACAATGATGTGTGGCCATCACCACTATGCATTCCCAGAACTTCTGCATTATCCTAGCCACTATTCATTTACCAATGGCCCCCCATTTCCCCCATTCCCAGCCCCTAGCAACCCTGAGAAGTTTTTAACCCCACTGTGAAGAGAGTAACTGGTGGTAACAGCAGGCAGGGAGCCACTTGAAATTTCCTATTTCAGATTCACTTCTGACTTTTGTAACTTGATACTTCTTCAAAGATGTGGGGAGCTCAGACCACACCAGGGTGTGTGGTCCCTTTGCCTGGCCATGGCCACGCCGTCATCTCAGCTGGTGGAGTTCAGCTTCTATCTTTTCCTCCAGGACCAGCCGAAATGACCTCTGCTACTTTTCTATAACTGCTGCCATTGAGAAAGACACAGACTAGGGCCAGGACCAGACCTGATGCCCACACCTGGGTGTGAAATCTAAGAGACAGCAAGAGAAAAGGCCATTGTTCAAAAAGACCAGCTCAGTTCCTAAAAACCACCCATCCACAATCTGAAAATATAGAAGGATACTCTTCTGCACAAAAAATGGGGGAAAAAAAAAAAGAAGAGCAGGTTTGATGGTTCTTCTATCTGGAAAGGATAAATGCTAAAAATAGCTCAAGGTATTGAGAATGCTGAGGGAGTGCACAGCTCATGAAGCAGAGGGCAGAAAAATCTGGTATTACATGCTAACAAGAGAGGAGTTCTTATAAGAGACTTGGATCTGTGAGTCACTGGACCCTCCCTCACTAAATGTAAAAGCAAGATTCTTTAATAACAGTTGGATTATGGACCTTACTGTCCAGCCCAATGTGTTAAGAAAGTAATAAATGCCCATAATGGGTCCAAAACTGACTTGAAATGGAGGAAATGAAGTATGGATTAAATTCTCTAATGCCTTTCTGTTTTGGGTGAAGCCATGCTGACGGCCAGGTAACATTTGCAGGGCCATCTGGTGACATTTCTTTTTGGGAACAGATTAATAGGGACTGGGGAGGGTGATGAGGTTGATGAAGATGCCAACACAAGACTCTCAGGTGGACTCCTGGAGCCCATGCCTGTCTCTGAGGGCGAAATCGCCTATTTTTTCAGTAAGTGTATTCAAACTATAGTTCTTATGCAGCGCGTGACCTGATTGGGGGACTCCTTCTATGCTGAAAGTGTGCCTTTTCATTCTGAAAGAATCTAGAATACAAAACCCAGGTATTAAGGAAAGTCCTTATCAGTGAATTTTCTCTCTTTCCTCGCACCTCACTCTTCCAGCGTGAGAAGGGAATAAATAGAGCTAGAGACGAGTTGCTTCTTCTTAGAACTGGCTGCCTACTCTGATGCCACAGATACAAGCCTCTGCCAGGGTGTGGTTTCTTCCTTCCATTTCTATGGACATCCCAGTGCCTAGCATTGAGCCTGACCTGCAATATCTGTTGAAAGATCAGTGCTTCAGAACTGGGACTTGACCGTCCCTGCATGCCCTCTTTCATTGAGCTGCTGCTCTCTCTCTCAATATGGCAAAACTCCAACATTTCTTCTGTTCAGCTTCCCATCCCCTCAACAAGCTGCTGTCCATATCCTGTTGTGAACAACTAGTGAGACACTTCCCTCCAGGCCTAAGTGGAAGCATCGCTATCTGCAAATGTCCTAATTCCCCAGGGCAGCAGCATCCTCTGCTGAAGAGACACTGGCCCTAAGATCCCTAAAGCTGCATATGAGACTCACCCCAGCACTGGTCCTCCAAGTGTTACCCTGCTTTGAGCTGAATGTTTTCCTAAGACTAGCTGAAAATAGGATTGGCTAACTGATCAGTGCCAGCTTCTCCTTCAGATGCAATGACTGGGACCTCTCGGCCTCCAAGACAGAAGCAGCCAGGAAGGTTGCACATGGAATGAGTGCTTGCCCAGGGCTGCCTGGCCGCCAGAGAAACCCTGACCAGCTATCGAGGGACAGGGGCCCCACCAGAGGGAGGGTCCTGAGAGACACAGCTGTGCATTCTGCTTCTTCCCTTACACACAGAAAAGCAAAGAAGTGGGCCGAATCATGTCAGAAACATATAAAAGTTGCACTGAGGAGCCATGGGCTGAGGCAATACAGAAGAGCCATGTCCAAACGTTTACAGTGCCCGTCCATGGGCAGAGGACTCACAGGTGACTTTGTACTCACGATTATTCAACCTTCTGTTTTCACTCAAGTTTTCTTGATAATAAAGGAAACAGTCAACAAATCATTTCTGAAAAGTAAAATACTTTTTAAAAAATATCTTTTTATTGATAAAATTATCAATAACCTCAGATATGCAGATGGCACCACCCTTATGGCAGAAAGTGAAGAAGAACTAAAGAGCCTCTTGATGAAAGTGAAAGAGTAGAGGGAAAAGTTGGCTTAAAACTCAACATTCAGAAAACTAAGATCATGGGATCCAGTCCCATCACTTCATGGCAAATAGATGGGGAAACAATGGAAACAGTGACAGACTATTTTCTTGGGCTCCAAAATCACTGCAGATAGTGACTGCAGCCATCAAATTAAAAGATACTTGCTCCTTGGAAGAAAAGCTATGACCAACCTAGACAGCATATTAAAAAGCAGAGACATTACTTTGCCAACAAAGGTCCGTCTAGTCAAAGCTATGGCTTTTTCAGTAGTCATGTTTGCATGTGAAAGTTGGACTACAAAGAAAGCTGAGCACCGAAGCATTGATGCTTTTGAACTGTGGTGCTGGAGAAGACTCTTGAGAGTCCCTTGGACTGCAAGGACAGCCAACCAGTCCATCCTAAAGGAAATCAGTCCTGAATATTCACTGGAAGGACTGATGCTGAAGCTGAAACTCCAATATTTTGGCCACCTGATGCGAAGAACTGATTCATTTGAAAAGACACTGACTCTGGGAAAGATTGAAGGCAGGAGAAGGGGACCACAGAAGATGAGATGGCTGGATGGCATCACCGACTCAATGGACATGAGTTTGAGCAAGCTTTGGGAGTTAGTGATAGATGGGGAAGCCTGGTGTGCTGCGGTCCATGGGGTTGCAAAGAGTTGAACACAACTGAGCGACTGAACTGAACTAAGGGTGAGTCAACAAGTTTATATTCTGTAGTTGCTGTAAAAGCAATCAAACCAGTACATCCCAAAGGATCATCCACTTCCTAGAGGAAGGGGCCCTTTCATACTTACACTCAGCACACAGTTCATGTCATGCTTCATGGAGAAGACGTGTCAGCAGATAGGGCTACATGAAGCTTCCTGCTTGTGTGGGGCCTCTCCTTGCCACTTCTGATGGGGGAGGAAGTGTCCTATTGGAAGCTCACCCACCAACTCTGTTCTGGATTGCTTTCATTCTTACCTTCCTATGGGCTTCTGGCCACGGGGTGCCCTCTACGGCTCATGCTCTTTTTCCTGCATCTTTAAGCTCCCCTACTTGACTAGCTAGCTATTCAGTCTACTCCACTCTGGCTCCTGTCCTTGCTGCTGACTCCACTAAGTAGAGTTACCAAAGACTTTCATGTTGCACAATCCAATGAATTTGTTTAGTCCTTTGTTAATTGGCATCAGCGCAGCTGCTGACCCGCCTGGCCACTCACAGCTCCTTAAAACATGCTTCCAGGGGCTTCCACAATGCAGTATCAGTTTTCCGTTTACCTCTTTGGCTGTCTCACGTCAAGTTACTTTAAGGTTTCAGGAACTTGTCCCATGTTCTTTGCATTCTTCACTATAGATTCTCTATTAAGTAACTTCATCAACCTCTATGATTCAAATACCATAAAAAATATATGTAGACAATTTATAAATTCATATTTCCAACTTGTACTCCACTTCTGAGTTCCAGCCTGTATATTTGTATATACAACTGCTTTTTAAATTTTTTTTCTTGAATATTTCACCAGAAGTGCAAACTCAGTATGTTAAAAATGGTCTTAGCAACATAAAAAAAAAAAAAAACCCAACCTATTCTCCATCTGCTGCTGCTGCTGCTGCTAAGTCACTTCAGTCGTGTCCGACTCTGTGTGATCCCATAGACGGCAGCCCACCAGGCTCCCCCATCCCTGGGATTCTCCAGGCAAGAATACTTGAGTGGGTTGCCATTTCCTTCTCCAATGCATGAAAGAGAAAAGCGAAAGTGAAGTCGCTCAGTCTGTCCGACTGTTAGCAACCCCATGGACTGCAGCCCACCAGGCTACTCCATCCATTGGATTTTCCAGGCAAGAGTACTGGGGTGGGGTGCCATTGCCTTCCCCGATTCTCCATCTATTGCTTCCTATTTCAGTAAATAACAATACCTTCCTCGAAGTTGCTCATGCTGGGAACCAAAAAAATCATCTTTGACTATTTCCATTTTTTAAGTCTATGACAAACTTAGACAGTACGTTAAAAAGCAAAGACATCACTTGCTGACAAAGGTCCTTATAGTTAAAGCTATGGTCTTTCCAGCTGTCATGTATGGATTTGAGAGCTAAACAGTATAAAAGACAGAGTGCCAAAGAATTGATGCTTTCAAACTGTGGTGCTGGAGAAGACTCTTGAGGGTCCCTTGGACAGCAAGGAAATCAAATCAGTCAATCTTAGAGGATATCAACCCTGAATCCTTACTGGAAGGAATGATGCTGAAGCTGAAGCTCCAATACTTTGGCCACCTGATTCGAACAGCTGACTCACTGGAAAAGACCCTCGTGCTGGGAAAGACTGAAGTCAGAAGGAGAAGAGGGCAACAAAGAATGAGGTGGTTGGATGGCATCACCGATTCAATGGACATGAAATCTGGCAAACTCCAGGAGATGGTGAGGGACAGGGAAGTCTGGTGTGCTGTACCCCACGGGGCCGTGAAGGGTGAGACAGGACTTGGTGACTGAACAACAATATAATTTCTTTAAATCTCAAAGAAAATTAATCACTTCTGACAATGATGGGAAAACAGTAAATGAATTTACCCTCACATTTTAAACAAGTAAAAATCTGGACAAAGTACATGAAACAATGGTTTACAAGACACTGGACAGCAGCCAATGAAGGTAAGTGATACTTAAAAAACAAGAAACAAACAAGGGGATCTTATGATTGCCCCAGCTCACCCCCTGGAAAGATACAACACAGAGGTGGAAACCCAGGAAGAGCCCAGTGGGAACCTGAGTTGAGAAAATGGACTTGGGGTTCTGGAAAGTCCACTGCAGGTACAGTTTCTAGGGCACAGTACCAGGAAGGAGAAAGACGAACACTGAGAGAGCTGCAGATATCTGTACCACACAATGCTGCTGAAATAAATTTAAGAAGACGTATTAAATGGAGATATATATACCGTGACTGGGAAGACTCAATATATATTTTTAAGATGTGTATTCTTTCCAAATCGATCTTGTGCAACCCTAATCAAGCTTCCAACAGTGTGTTGTGCCTACATGTTTAAATAGATAAGGTGATCATAAATTCATATGGGAATTTGAAGGGCCTAGAAAAACCAAAACTACTTTGAAAAAAGTAGGACAAAGTTGGAACACCCACATTACCTGATTTTAGGACTTGAAATAAATCTACAATAATCAAGACACTGTGGTATGGGAGTAAAGATAGACAGAGCACTGGACAAGAAGAGAGTCCAGAAACCAACCTGTATATATGATCAATTGATTTTCTTCAAAAATGCAAAAGACAGTTACATAGAAAAAAGTATAGTTTTTACAACAATGATCCTGGAATAATTGGATATTGTATGCAAAAAATCTAACCTTCCAATCCATATCTCACACTACAAATTAAAATTAAAAAAATGGTTCATAGTCCATAAGAGTTAAATATAAGAGTTAAAAGTATAAAACTTCTAAAAGAAAACCATATAAAATCATACTGTATGAATCTGAATGAGACAAAGATTTCTTCAATATGTCACTACATGCACACACTGTAAAAGGTTAAACTGACAAAATGGACTTGAGCAAAATTTAAAAATTCTTCCTTTCAAGAGACAATGTTAAGGGAATAGAAATACAAATCACAGTTTGGGAGAAAACATTTGCACATCATATATTAGGATAAGTAATTGGCATCTTAAATATAAAAAGAACACTTACAACTCAATAAAAAGAAAGCAAACAACAAAGTTTAAAATTTGACAAAAGATCTGAATAGACACTTCAACAAAGAACATAAACAGATGGTAGATAAGCACATGAAAGATGCTCAGCATCATAAGTCGTCAGGGAAATGCAAATTAAGCCACAATGAGCTTCCATTTTATACTCCTTAGAATGTCTAAAATTAAAGACTGACCTTGCCAAGTGTTGGTGAGAATGTAGGGCAACAAGAACTTTGATCATCATTGGTGTGGCTTAGCCATTCTACTCCTAGAAAATAACGCAGGAAAAATGAAAGTATATGCCCATACAAAGCGCATAAATGCTGATAGGAGGTTTATCTATAATAGTCTCAAACTGAAAATAACCCAAATACTTCAATAATAATAATCCAAATGAGCAATGGATAAACAAATAGTGATGTGTGTTATTGCACACATACATGCACTGAAGTAGTAATTTGCAACAAAGGATTGAACTATTATTACAACAACATGGATGAATCTCAAAGTAATTATTCTGATAGGAAAAAAAATCTAAACAAAACAAAGAACGTACTGTATGGTTCTTATGTATACAAAATTCTAGAAAAATCCCAACATCTATACTGACAGAATCCAGATCAACAGTTCCCTGGGGACTGGACAATGGATGGCAGGGAGGGGAGGTAAGGAGGAGATACAAAATGGCCTAAGATGAGTTTTAGGGGTGATAAAACTATTCAATATTTTGATTATGGTGATGTTTTCATAAATGTATATGTATGTTAATACATACGTGAAACTGTACAAACTGTATACCCTAAACATAAAATTTATTGTCTACCAATTATTCTTCAATAAAAAAAATCTGGAATTTGCCACTTTTCTCTTGTTACCACCATCCTGGTGAGAAAAATCATCACTTCCTTTGGCTTTCTACAATAGCCTGACTCTTTCCTCACCGTTCCCTCTTGTCCATTCTCTGTACTGCAGCCTGAGCAATCTTTTAAGATCATAAATCTATATGTGTCACTGCTCAAAACCCACCAAAAATTACTCAGAAAATGAGGACCCAAAGATATATTTTGCCATTTAATCTTGCTCTTTTCTGAGTTCTGGTCCATTTTCCATCTTGTTTCCCCTTTTTAACCAGTCTGTGCTTTCTGATCCTGGAACTTTCCAAAACTGTTTCTGTCTCAGGACCTCTACACATGCCAATTTCTTTTTTCTGGAACTCTGCCCTCCTTCAGGTCAACACCTAACTTTCCTTTGGCCTCAGCTTCAATATTGTTTCCTCCAAGCATACTTCTTTGATGCACCAAGCTAGGTTAGGTCTTGAAAGTAGTACTCACCTATGTCTTCTTCACAGTGCCAATCACACATGTAAATAATTATCTGAAAATTTTTGTTTCCTATCTATCCCCGTTTCCTACATTCACATCTCTCAGGACTTTAAGCTCTAAGAGAGCAGGGACCATATGTACTCAATGCCTAGCATGTTACCTGGCACACAATAGGTATCCAAAAACACTTGTTGAATAAATGATAGAGACAGAACTGACACTCTTCTTAACCGAACCCACTCCATAACTTCCAGATTAAATTTTTCCAAACTCACTCATGCAACATTCATCCTTTTTTATCTGACAGTCAAGTAGCCTTTTCCTGCAGCTACTTAGGTATCGAATTGATAAGGATTAAGAAAGGTAACAGAAAAAAAGGGACAAGAGAAAAAGAAAGAGAAAGTTAATAGAGTGGAACCTTAAAATCAAAGTATTAGATTTATAAAAGAATGGTTAGCAATGTTTAAGACAACTGATCTGATAGATCAATTGGGGTTTTAAAAAATCAGTCCTGATTATGTTGATGAAACAATTATCCTGGAAATTATACCTCAAGATAGTTAACATGACAGTTAAAAGCTAAAACCAGATGGAGATGAGGCTAGAGGGGCAGGACCTTGAAGGAAGTGAAGTCAGGGCTCCTTGGTGAAAGCTGACCATAGATCCAGCACTACCATGCTTTTAGCAGAGCAGTGGCCTAGATTCTCAGCGTAGATGTGCGTGTGGGGCTGGGAGGATAGAGATTGCAAACGTGGACATTTTCCAAAACAGCTTCCTAAGAAACAGCCTACCTTACCCTCTCTTCCCTTCCCCACTATGTTTATAGACTCCCCTTAATGAGAGCATTTCAGCATGGAAGCATAATCCAATCTGAAAGAAAATTTCCCTTGAGAGCCATCTGTCAGAATTAGACTACACTTAGCTGCTGGACAGTAAGGCTGTATTGTAAATACCACAGATGACTTCGATTCTCCAAAGGCTCAAAACTCATTTTCCAAGCAAGCAAATGCCAATCCATGGGACAAAGCTTTCTGTCAGGGAACTGGCTTGCTATTTTGGACAATAATGCTTCCACAGGTAGAATAACAGTGGTCCAGGGACATTCTACCTGACTGGTCTCACCTTTTTTCAAAAATGAAATTGCTGTCCTTGACAACTGTATTAAGTTCTCCTTCAGGTGTGCAAATCTTTTTCATTGAACTGTGTTGTCCCCATGTATTCAGTCAGGAAGATCTCTGACCATGTAACGGGGACCAAGTGGAGCACACTCCAGCTCCCTGCAAAGCCAGCCTCCCTCTCAGGAGCATCCAGTCGGCTACGCAAACACCTGCCTTTGGTACCCACGCCAAGGCAGCAAGCAGAATCTTGGCTGGGAAAGGAGTACAGAAGGTAGGGGTAGTGAGGGAGGCAGAGTGTCCTTTCTCTCTGTCATCATTTCCCTCCACCTCAGAGGTCACATGAGTCAGTGTTTCTCCTGTGTCTCTGTAACCCCTTTTCCTGTTATTCTATCACACTGCAGTAGATGCCACTGAATCTTGCCTAGATACCCATTACCAGGCCGGTGCAGCCAACCAATCCTTAGCTACTGGGAGTATTCGTTGTCCACAGCTCACAGCTGCATCCTTCTTAAAGGAATCCTCCTCAGCTGATGGGAGCCACCTTACAAATGACTGGCCAGTTACTCTCTTGCCCTGCAGCCAATGACAAAGTAGTATAGGGTTAAAAAGGAAGCTCCCTTGTCTCAGGGTGGGATACCTCTGTGGTGGTGCCTTTCTTATTCCATAGCTCCCTGTGGGATCAAGCTCAGGACAGGCTTTAGTGGAACCCCTCTCTTTTCCTATTCTGTTCCCCTTACCTCCTTATAGAATAGCAGTCTCTCAATAAATCACTGAACAAGAATCATCTCATCCTCTGTTTCTAGAGAATCACACTAAAGACACACTATATTGGAGCTATATTCATTCATTCATTCGTTCACTCAAAATGCATTTAACATCCAACTCTTAGGTTAAGTACTGTGAGGGTATAGTCACAGCCTGGCCTGAGGAGTATCTTGTCTAGCGGAATGGCCAAGGATAAACAGACACTCACAATCAAATGTGATAACTGCTGTGAATAGAAACAAAAAGGAAACTTTAAAAGCACATGAAGGAGACCTAACCTGTTCTGGGTAGACCTAAGGAGGGCTTGTTTAGTGAAGCGAGTAACTGTAGGAGAACTTCTCAAATGAATAACACTTAGTTGGAAAGGGACACAAGGATTTTTCAATATCCACAAATCAAGCAGTGTGACACACCACACTAACAAACTGAAGGATAAAAACCCTAGGACCCATCTCAATAGATGCAGAAAAGCCTTTTGACAGACTTTAACATCTGCTTATTTAACTTTTATGCAGAGTACATCATGAGAAACGCTGGGCTGGAAGAAGCACAAGCTGGAATCAAGATTGCTGGGAGAAATATCAATAACCTCAGATACACAGATAACACCACCCTTATAGCAGAAAGCAAAGAAGAACTAAAGAGCCTCTTGATGAAAGTGAAAGAGGACAGTGAAAAAGTTGGCTTAAAGCTCAACATCCAGAAAACTAAGATCATGGCATCCAGTCCTATCACTTCATGGGAAATAGATGGGGAAACAGTGGAAACAGAGGCTGACTTTATTTTTTGGGGCTCTGAAATCACTGCAGAAGGGGACTGAAGCCGTGAAATTAAAAGATGCTTACTCCTTAGAAGCTAAGTTATGACCAAACTAGACAGTATGTTAAAAAGCAGAGACATTACTTTGCCAACAAAGGTCTGCCTAGTCAAGGCTATGGTTTTTCCAGTGGTCATGTATGGATGTGAAAGTTGGACTATAAAGAAAGCTGAGCACCGAAGAATTGATGCTTTTGAACTGTGGTGTTGGAGAAGACTCTTGAGAGTCTCATGGATTGCAAGGAGATCCAACCAGTCCATCCCAAAGGAGATCAGTCCTGGGTGTTCATTGGAAGGACTGATGTTGAAGCTGAAACTCCAACACTTTGGCCACCTGATGAGAAGAGCTGACTCACTGGAAAAGACCCTGATGCTGGGAAAGATTGAGGGCAGGAGGAGAAGGGGACGACAGACGATGAGATGGTTGGACAGCATCACTGACTCAATGGACATGAGTTCGGGTGGACTCCAAACTCATGGACAGGGAAGCCTGGTGTGCTGTGGTTCATGGGGTCTTAAAGAGTCAAACACGACTGAGCGACTGAACTTAGCACCCATTTACGATATAAAACTCTCCAGAAATTGGGCATAGAGGGAACATATCTCAATATAATAAGGGCCATATATGACAAACCCACAGCAAACATCATTCTCAACATGAAAAACTAAAAGCATTTCCTCTACAATCAGGAACAAGACAAGGATGTCACCTCTTACCACTTTTATTCGACATGATTTTGAATGTCCTAGCCACAGCAATCAAAGAAAAAGAAATGAAAAAACTCCAAATTAGAAAAAAAGAAGTTAAAATGTCATCTTTTTGAAGAGGACATGATACTATTGACAGAAAATCCTAAAGATGCTACCGGAAGACTACTAGAGCTCATTAATGAATTTGGTAAAGTTTCAGGGTATGAAATGAACACACTGAAATTTTTTGCATTCCTATACACGAACAATGAAAGATCAGAAAGAGAAATGGAGAAAACAATCCCATTTACCATCACATCAGAAATAATAAAATATCTGGGTATAACTCTACCTCCTGGAGGCAAAGACCTGTTCTCAGAAAACTATAAGATACTGATGAAAATACTCAAAGATGATATAAACAACTAGAGAGATGTACTATGTTCTTGGATTGGAAGAATCAATATTATACAAATGACTATACTAGCCAAAGCAATCTACAGATACAATGCAATCCCTATCAAATTATCAATGGCATTTTTCACAGAATGAGACCCCAAAATTTTCAGTTTGTATGGAAACACAATATGCCAGCAAATTTGGAAAACTTAGCAGTGGCCACAGGACTGGAAAAGGTCAGTTTCCATTCCAATTCCAAAGAAAGGCAATGCCAAAAAATGCTCAAACTACCGCACAGTTGCACTCATCTCACACGCTAGTAAAGTAATGCTCAAAATTCTCTAAGCCAGGCTTCAGCAATATGTGAACCATGAACTCCCTGATGGTCAAGCTGGTTTTAGAACAGGCAGAGGAACCAGAGATCAAACTGCCAACATCCGCTGGATCATGGAAAAAGCAAGAGAGTTCCAGAAAAACATCTATTTCTGCTTTATTGACTATGCCAAAGTCTTTGACTGTGTGGATCACAAGAAACTGTGGAAAATTCTGAAAGAGATGGGAATACCAGACCACCTAACCTGCCTCTTGAGAAATCTGTATGCAGGTCAGGAAGCAACAGTTAGAACTGGACATGGAACAACAGACTGGTTCCAAATAGGAAAAGGAGTACGTCAAGGCTGTATATTGTCTCCCTGCTTATTTAACTTATATGCAGAGTACATCATGAGAAACGCTGGACTGGAAGAAACACAAGCTGGAATCAAGATTGCCGGGAGAAATATCAATAACCTCAGATATGCTGATGACACCACCCTTATGGCAGAAAGTGAGGAGGAGCTAAAAAGCCTCTTGATGAAAGTGAAGGAGGAGAGCGAAAAAGTTGGCTTAAAGCTCAACATTCAGAAAACGAAGATCATGGCATCCGGTCCCATCACTTCATGGGAAATAGATGGGGAAACAGTGGAAACAGTGTCAGACTTTATTTTTTTGGGCTCCAAAATCACTGCAGATGGTGACTGCAGCCATGAAATTAAAAGACGCTTACTCCTTGGAAGAAAAGTTATGACCAACCTGGATAGTATATTCAAAAGCAGAGACATTACTTTGCCGACTAAGGTCCGCCTAGTCAAGGCTATGGTTTTTCCTGTGGTCATGTATGGATGTGAAAGTTGGACTGTGAAGAAAGCTGAGCGCCGAAGAATTGATGCTTTTGAACTGTGGTGTTGGAGAAGACTCTTGAGAGTCCCTTGGACTGCAAGGAGATCCAACCAGTCCATTGTGAAGGAGATCAACCCTGGGATTTCTTTGGAAGGAATGATGCTAAAGCTGAAACTCCAGTACTTTGGCCACCTCATGCGAAGAGTTGACTCATTGGAAAAGACTCTGATGCTGGGAGGGATTGGGGGCAGGAGGAGAAGGGGACGACCGAGGATGAGATGGCTGGATGGCATCACGGACTCGATGGACGTGAGTCTGAGTGAACTCCGGGAGATGGTGATGGACAGGGAGGCCTGGCGTGCTGCAATTCATGGGGTCGCAAAGAGTCGGACACGACTGAGCGACTGAACTGAACTGAACTGATGGAAACACAAAGACCCCTGAGTAGCCAAAGCAATCTCCAGAAAGAAAAATGGAGCTAGAAGAAACAGGCTCCCTGACTTCATATTATACTATTAAGCTACAGTAATCAAAACAGTATGGTATCAGCACAAAAACAGAAATATAGATCAATGCAACAAGATAAAAAGTCCAGAGAAAACCCTACACACCTATGGTCAACTAATCTATGACAAAGGAGGCAAGAACATACAAGGGAGAAAAAAGCCTCTTCATTAAGTGGTGCTGGGAAAAATGGGACAGCTGCATGTAAAAGAATGAAATCAGAACACTTCCTAATACTATTCACAAAAATAAACTCAAATTGCATTAAAGACTTAAATGTAAGGCTGGAAACCTAAAGCTGTTAGAGTAAAACATAAGCAATACACTCTTTGACATAAATTGCAGCAAGATTCTCTCTGACTCACCTCTTAAAGGAAATAAAAACAAATATAAACAAATGGGACCAATAAAACTTTAAAGCTTTTGCACAGCAAAGGAAACTATAAACAAGATGAAAAGACAACCCTTAGAATGGGAGAAAATAATTGCAAATGAAGTAACTGACAAAGGGTTAATCTTCAGAACACACAAGCAGCTCATACAGCTCAATATCAGAAAAACAAACAACCCAATTAAAAAATGGGCAGAAGACCTAAAAAGACATTTCCCCCAAAGAAGGCATACAGGTGGTCTAGTGGTTTTCCATACTTTGTTCAATTTAAATCTGAATTTGGCAATAAGGAGTTCATGGTCTCAGCCACAGTCAGCTCCCAGTTTTGCTTTTGCTGACTATATAGAGTTTCTCCATCTTTGGCTGCAAAGAATGTAATCAATCTGATTTTGGTATTGACCATCTGGTGATGTCCATGTGTAGAGTCGTCCCTTATGTTGTTGGAAGAGGGTGTTTGCTATGACCAGTGCGTTCTCTTCACAAAACTCTTAGCCTTTGCCCTGCTTCATTTTGTACTCCAAGGCCAAATTTGCCTGTTACTCAAGGTATTTCTTGACTTCCTACTTTTTCATTCCAGTCCCCTATGATGAAAAGGACATCTTTTTTGATTGTTAGTTCAACTGCACAATTGCATTCATCTCACACACTAGCAAAGTAATGCTCAAAATTCTCCAAGCCAGGCTTCAGCAATATGTGAACCATGAACTTCCAAATGTTCAAGCTGGATTTAGAAAAGGCAGAGAAACCAGAAATCAAATTGCCAACATCCGCTGGATCATTGAGAAAGCAAGAAAGTTCCAGGAAAACATCTACTTCTGCTTTATTGACTACACCAAAGCCTTTGACTGTGTAGATCACAATAAACTGTGAGAAATTCTTCGAGATGGGGATACCAGACCACCTGATCTGCCTCTTGAGAAAACTATATGCAGGTCAAGAAGCAACAGTTAGAACTGGACATGGAACAACAGACTGGTTCAAAATTGGCAAAGGAGTATGTCAGGGCTGTATATTGTCACCCTGATATTTAACTTATATGCAGAGTACATCATGAGAAATGCCAGGCTGGATGAAGCATAAGTTGGAATCAAGATTGATGGGAGAAATTTCAATAACTTCAGATACACAGATGACACCACTCTTATGGCAGAAAGCAAAGAAGAACCAAAGAGCCTCTTGATGAAAGTGAAAGATGATAGTGAGAAAGTTGGTTTAAAACTCAACATTCAGAAAACTAAGATCATGGCATCTGGTCCCTCCACTACATGGCAAATAGATGGGGAAACAATGGAAACAGTGACAGACTTCATTTTGGGGGGCTCCAAAATCACGGCAGATAGTGACTGCAGCCCTGAAATTAAAAGACATTTGCTCCTTGGAAGAAAAGTTATAGCCAACCTAGATAGCATATTAAAAAGCAGAGACATTATTTTGCCAACCAAGGTCCGTCTAGTCAAGGCTATGATTTTTCTAGTAGCCGTGTTTAGATGTGAGATTTGGACTATAAAGCTGAGTGCTGAAGGATTCATGCTTTTGAACTGTGGTGTTGGAGAAGACTCTTTGAGAGTACCTTGGACTGCAAGGAAAGCTAACCAGTCCATCATAAAGGAAATCAGTTCTGAATACTTACTAGAAGGACTGATGCTGAAGCTGAAACTCCAATACTTTGGCCACCTGAAGCAAAAAACCGACTAATTTGAAAAGACCCTGATGCTGGGCAAATCTGAAGGCAGGAGGAGAAGGGGACAGCAGAGGATGAGACGGTTGGATGGCACTGTCGACTCACTGGACACGAGTTTGAGCAAGTTCCGGGAGTTGTTGATAGACAGGGAAGCCTGGCGTGCTGCAGTCCATAGGGTCACAAAGAGTCAGATACGACTGAGCTACTGAACTGAACTGAACAGATCAGGCAGAAAGTAAAATGATAAAGATGATGAAGATTTTCAAGTCAATATATTTAAACCATAAATGAAATAAGCAATCTTCTAAAAATATCTATATCAGCAAAATCATTTCATAAAGAAATAGAAAACTTGTACAGTATACTGCTATATCCATCAAAGGAATGGATTCATTGTACCCCAAAGTAAACACATGACCCAGAAAGTTGTGTGGGTCAATTCTACTAAACACTGAAGGAAGAGATTATTTCAATTGTACCCAAGATCTTTGAAAAACCAGAAAGAGAGAGAATGCTCTACCATTTATTTTGATGATGAAATCAAATAAAAGAGAGTGCAATAAAACAAAATCAGAGGGCTGTCTTCCTCATTAATTTAGTTGCAAAAATCTTTAACAAAAGATGGATAAACTAAGCAGGTGAACACACACATTCACATATATCCATGTAGATAAAAATAATACATTATGTACAAGCCCAATCTATCCCAGGAATACAAGTTCTCACCAAAATCAGAAAATAAAGCAATGTAATTCATCACATTAAAAGATAAGAGAAGGAAAACATGATTACCTCCACAAATTCAGAAAAATCATCTGATAAGATTCAGTACCCATTCAGGTGTTCAAAGTCTATAGCTAACGTCCTACTTAGGGATGGAAATTCAGAGCATTCCTTTTGAGATTAGGAGCGAGCCAAGGATTATTAGACTGGCCTTTGTATTGGCAGTCCAGATAAATGTAATAAAACAAGTAAAAGAGGAGCTGTAGAGAAAAGTCAGAAGAACCAAAAAGGAAAGTAGCAAAAAGCACCTGTTTATTCATGCATGGTATCACTGTCAATGTACAAAACTCAAAAAGCTCTGTGGTCACAGTCTTAAAGTGAAAGTCATTCAGTCGTGTCTGACTCTTTGCGACTCCATGGTCTATAGGGTCCATGGAATTCTCCAGGCCAGAATACTGGAGTGGGTAGCTGTTCCCTTCTCTAGGGGATCTTCCCAACCCAGGGATTGAACCCAGGTCTCCCACGTTGCNTTAAAGTGAAAGTCATTCAGTCGTGTCTGACTCTTTGCGACTCCATGGTCTATAGGGTCCATGGAATTCTCCAGGCCAGAATACTGGAGTGGGTAGCTGTTCCCTTCTCTAGGGGATCTTCCCAACCCAGGGATTGAACCCAGGTCTCCCACGTTGCAGGCAGATTCTTTAAGCCCAGACTTAAAGTATGCAGCAATATCAAGTGGTGGAGAGAACACAGACTAAGATGGGCTTATGCACTGCTGCTGGGACATACTGTGCAACATGGGGAACATGGCCAATGTTTCATGATAACTGTAAATGGAGTGTAATCTTTAAAAATTATATTAACAAAAGAGGCAGTGTTTTAATTTAGTGACACTATTCCTAGGTATACATCTTAGAGAAATTCTTGCATATATTTACCAGGAGACATCTATAAAACATATACATATAGCAGCATTTTCTAAAATAGAAAAAAAAAATTAATTCAGATAACCAGTGACTAGAGACCAGATAGGTAAAATATGGTACATCACACAATGAAATGCTAAAACATCCTGTGTGGTGGGGGGCGGGGAAAGAACTGGCAATGTGCAGGTGAATGTAAGAGGCTCAATACACATAATACTGGATGTAAGAGTTTGCAGAATAAATATGATTTTTTTCACATAAATTTCAAAAATAGGCAAAATAGAGCAACCTATTCTTATGTGGTAAAATGATTTAAAGACAAGGGAATTACAGATGAAATTCAATATGCTGATGACCCGGGAGGCGAAGCTTGGGGACAGTGGAGGCACACACAGGGAGCTTCAAAGAGACTGATGATGTTCTCTTTTGTCAGCTAAACTCTAGACTGACAGATACACATTTTAAAATTATTTTTAAATCATACATATGAAACCAAGCAGAACCCTGTGGGGTCTCCCCAGGGACAGATCCCTCCCTCACCCCAATGTCCTCCAGTTCCTGTCTGTAGAAAAGCTTAGGCCTCCTGGCTCTTCCACTGAGTTCCAAAGAGCAAATTTAATCAGAGAAGTGAAAAAAATGCAGGAACAAAGGAAAACAGTCA
This sequence comes from Oreotragus oreotragus, assembly GCA_006410675.1. NCBI lineage: Eukaryota > Metazoa > Chordata > Mammalia > Artiodactyla > Bovidae > Oreotragus > Oreotragus oreotragus. The sequence continues at coordinate 79,550 of SJYX01004054.1, forward strand.
AGTAAGTGAAAACAGTACTAGTTTAGCCATAAAACAAAGTCAAGGACCTTTTATTTCTTCTTTAAAGGTTTTAATAATATTTTGGGCCATATCCTTGAGTTGTTTTGCAGACACAAAGACCCTCAGCAGGAAGAAGAAGTTATCTGCATGATGACCACAAGCTCAATGACTCCAGACAGTTTGGAACCAGAAGATTGATGATGCTAACTTTCGAAATACTACCCCGTTACCCTACCACCAACCGATCAGAAGGATGTCCATGAGCTGATGAGGCACCTTACAGGCCCCACCCCAATGTTTCTTTTAAAGGTACTTCCCTAAAAGCCACTGGGGAGTTCTGGCCTTTTGAGCATGAGCTGCCGGCTATTCTTGCTTGACCCTGCACTGGGTGCCTTGCAATAAACACTGTGTTTTCCCTCACCACAAACTGGTGTCAGCAGACTGGCTTTACTGAACACAGGGCAACTGGACCCAATTGGTTCAGTAACACATATACATTATACATACTACTGTATATGTCACATGTTTCATTTAAAAGAGCAAATGCATTGTCCTGGCACTTAAACCATGATAAAAGCTATCAAAGTCAATTTGTCAGAGACCTATAGCTTTATTGATTCCTTCCTTCAGATGTTCTTTTCTGCAGTTCTGCCCCTTCTCTCTCTCTCTGAATAATCTAAATATCCAGGGGATAGTATGTGTGAAGGATCACGAATGGGAAAAAACGGTAGGGTGGACTTCAGTGGGCTCACAGGAGGATACAGCTCATTAGACCCCAGTGATAGTTGAAATCCACCCACATTCACATTCTAGAAGGAATCTGGCTTCTCTGTTGCCAGCTGGAAACCAGGGTTTTCTGTGAAGCTTTTCACACAGTTGGTTTCTTAGAATCAGTTAACTTTAAGTGTTTTCAGCACTACATGCCATGGTACTGAGCAGGCTTCTATCAGCTGGCACCAGCTTGCCAGAACCAATACGAGCATCTTTTGCCAACTCCACCTTCAGTGAGGTCACATTGATAACTTGAAATCAGCCCTTCTGGGAGAGGAAATGAGCAAATGCTACAAATCAGGTCCCCTTCTAATTGCCCAACTCCAGCCCGTTGTTAATACATCTATGACACCACTGAATGTGACAAAGTTGTAGAGTCATATGATAACAAGACTCACAGTATCATGGAAAGAAACAGAATTAAATTAACAAACTTCTTCAGTCAGGAGATTGGTTGCCCCATATGCATTCAACTGTGAGAAGCAAGCATCCTGGGCTTCCCTGATTACTTTCATCTTCCCTGCGTGGTTCCAAGTATCCACATTTATCAGGTATAGAAATGGCCCCAGGGCCCTGGCAGTTGGAACAGGAAGACTCCTAAATCAACTACTGCAAAATATTAGACTTTGCAACCACTTACAAAGTTCAGTTTTTGTGGAAATGCAGGGTTTTAAAATGTATAGTATTAAAAGAAGGTCTGTATGCTCAGTCACTCAGTTGTGTCCGACTCGTTGAAACCCCATGGTTTCAAAGCCTGCTCCCTGCCAGGTTTCTCTGTCCATGGGACTTTCCAGGCAAAAATACTGGAATGGGTTGCCATTTCCTCTTCCAGGGGATCTTCCCGATCCAGGGGTCAAACCCACTTCTCCTGTGTCACCTGCATTGCAGGCAGCTTCTTTACCACTAAGCCACCAGGGAAGCCAGCAAAAGAAAGAAGGCAGCAACTATGCTGCTGTCAAGTACACCCTATCCTTTTATGAACTGGGATCGATACTGGCAAAGAGGGAACCTTGTGACTTCTACTGGTACCATGTGAGAGCTTTAGCACCTCCTCCAAATTAGAGTCTAGCTGACAGGACCATAGTTCCTAGAGAAAGTCTCTGAACCAGTTTCTGTGTGAGCCACGGAGAGAAATTCCTATTTCCCAGGGAGCCAGTGATGAGTGGGGTGTACTAAAACTGCAAAGAGCATACAGACACAGCAGTCAACGCTCACTAGACCACTAAACTCATTCCCTCACAACTTTGGCCTTCCCCAGATACTGTATCCTCTCGCTGACTGATACACATGCTACAAAGCTGCATTATGTACGATGACTGATTGATCTGGTTTCAATAGTTGAGAACTTTAATTAAACTACCATTTTTACACTCAATAATTGCCTTTTGTTCCTTCACAGGAAGGCGTGAGGATTAATTTTTATTTGACTGCTACCATTTATAAAACTCACAATCTCCTTAGAGAAATAAAGAACAAAATTTTAAAATTAGTTCATAGATTCAGCTTTGAATAACATTCCCCCAAACAAACCAGTCCCTACAGCCTCACCAGATTAGCCTCTCATGAGAAACTGAATTTTAGTCACTTAGTGCTTTTTAATTATTATCATTTGCAGATATAATTTCAGAGGCTAAGCACAGAGTAGTGAACAAATTGGTAAGGTCTTTGCACTTACAGGTCTAACAGGGAAGAAAGAAAATTGAACAAACACATAAAGTATAATGACATAAGAACAAAATCTGTAACTATGTATGGTGACATGTTAACTAGACTTACTATGCTTATCATTTGGCAATATATACAAACATAAATGATTATGTTGTACACCTGAAACTAATGTTATTTGTCATTTATACTTCAATTAAATCTTTTAATAAAACATATACATTATTCACATAACAACAATAATAAGAGTAAAGAAACATGCATTTTCAAGTCTTATATATATGGACAAAAAAGACATGATGATATAATAATAGAAATATAGAATATCATAGGAGCATTCACCAGAAAAACCTATCCCAGTCCAGGGCTCATATAATAGTTGTTCAAGGAAGTGGCATTTAAGTTGGAATCTAAAAGCTTAGTATGAAATTAACCAGGAAAAGAGGGGAAACAAAAGTAAAACAGCATATATGGTAATTTTGAGACATCTTTTCTTGAACAGACTAAAATGGCTATTGAAAAACAATCTGAAGCCCTATTTGGCCATGATTCAGCTACGTGACCCTGGCTGACACAATGGGCCTCCACTTCACTTTAATGTGCTAAATGAAGATTTTGGATTACAGGATCTCTTAAGGCTCTTTCTCTGTTGGACTTGAGGCACTTAACAGTGAGGCAGTTATGTTAATAAATAATAGATACACATATACATAGATTATTATTTAGTTAGCACAAGTGAAAAGGCCTTTTGAAGAGGCCTTGAGCAACTGAAATCAGATTGATTATATTCTTTGCAGACAAAGATGGAGAAGCTCTATACTTGTTATCATCAGATATACAAACTCTCATTTAATTTGTCTTAGGTTTGCATTTTATGGTTGTGTTTCTAGATGATAAAGTCTCAGGGTTAGAAGAGACCGTATCTACAGGTGACCTGAATTTTAGATTCTTTTCATACTACACCCAATGGTCTTCTACAGCATGTTTTAATAACTCCAGGGGAAGGAAATCATCCTTCTTCTGAAGAAACTCGATTCTCTTATGCTTGCTGAGATTAAAAGTTTTGCTTTTTTCAAAAATAAAACAAAAATTCATCTTATCATCACACACTTATTCCATTCAGGATCACACAGAAAATTTCTAAAATTTCACTCACAGTGTAACCCTTGAAAAATCTGATGGCATTTCTTTTCTCCTGATGCACATCTTCTCTTTCTGGTCTTGATCTAAATTTCTACACCATTCAGATTATTTTCTCAGAATGTGTCTCCTGATGTCTCCTCTGTGTTTTCCCTTTCTCACCCAGAGCTGAGTACAGTAATCCCAGTGGTCTCTTATCAATGTAGAGAAGAAGCTGCTGCTGCTGTCGCTTCAGTCATGTCCAACTCTGTGCAACCCCATAGACGGCAGCCCACCAGGATCCCCTGTCCCTGAGATTCTCCAGGCAAGAACACTGGAGTGGGTTGCCATTTCCTTCTCCGGTGCATGAAAGTGAAAAGTGAAAGTGAAGTCGCTCGATCGTGTCCGACTCTTCGCGACCCCATGGACTGCAGCCCACCAGGCTCCTCCGTCCATGGGATTTTCTAGGCAAGAGTACTGGAGTGGGTTGCCATTGCCTTCTAGACTATCAAATTCATTGCTGCTGATAAAATTCTAAGTATGAAACTTACAACTTTGTTAATGTCCATTGCTTCTGTCAGGCAACTTTTCTGTTGGGTTTCCCTGCTTGCCTGGACACAACAATGATAACTTGCCTGTCTCTTATACACATCTTATTAATTCCAATTGTCTGATTACAGCAGGTTTTTCTTTTTCATTTTTGTGATGAGTTTAAAAATAAAAGCGTCATTTCCTTACTAACTATTGAATAGATTAGAGCATCCGTGTGGTCAATTTGATCACTTTTTTCCATAATCAGTATTTAGCACAAAACTAAGACACATTTTACTCATAACTGTCCTTTTTCTGTCATGGATATCAGTCCCAATCACCTTCTATCATTATACCATTACATCATGGTGAACATATTTTTAATTAGACAATAACTTATCTTTTGTTAATTGCATTTTAGATAGATGTGTTCATGTCTTCATTTCTTTTGCTTATGAAATTTTATGGAGATTAGAATTCTTCATGAACATCAGATGTCACTCTTGTTTCTTCAATGAGGAGTAGATTTACCAGACTTTTCTTAGAAAACTTTTTTTGTTTAGTATATCTTCCATAAAGGTCCAAATTAATTCAATTTATGAAAAATAGTTGTAATTCTAACCAGAATGATTCAGTATAAAAAGTATTCCCCCAAGAGTTTGACCTGTACAAATACAATGTAAAAAGATATAATAGATAACTCTGCTGACCTGAATATATACCCCATCTCCAACCCCAAAACGTAAGCTATGCTTTTGGGGAACTTTTTCATAGAGAACTCTTATAGAACATAAGCACAACCACTGGGATCTTTTTTTTTTTTTCCATTTTCTAAAGTAGAATAGGCTCTGCAGCCATTGGGGTGAATTTTCTTCCCTCTCCCACAAAACTGGACATAAAGGGTTTTGATGGGGTTGAAATAAAATATTGACGTTGGAAATACAAAGTTGACTGTGACCAAAGTTGTCAAACCTTAATAGTCTTTATCTGTAGTGTCTTTCACAAATCTCTTTAGGTAGAAAGAGTAATCAGTGTTGTTTGATAATGGAATGTGGTTAAACAAGGTAATATAGTGCAGTATTCATCATTCTTTTGTGTCTAACACAAGTACCATCATTGCTTTTAGGTTTAATTGCAAGTATCATTGGTGAAATTTCCAGGTAGCTGTTCCTTTAGTTTTTTAGTTTTAGTTTTCAATATAAGTACTTAAAAGCTGACTAAGATCATTCCAGGTATTATTCAAAGTTTGCAGATTATACATAGATTTAGTCCTGTGACTCTTTCTTGCAAATTACAGAGGTGCTTACTCAAGTGAAAATTAAACTGATGAATTTGATGACTTAATGAACTTTTTCTTTTTTCTCAATTTTTGTATACAAAAAATGTTTTGTATACGAGGGTGTTTGTTTTGTTAATGTAAACCTTTGGCCAGTGTACTAGGAAAGTTGTAATGGGACGTCTTCAGGATGATTGTAAATGCTTCCAGGTGAATGGAAAATAAACACTGTTATCATCAGATATACAAACTCTCATTTAATTTGTCTTAGGTTTGCATTTTATGGTTGTGTTTCTAGATGATAAAGTCTCAGGGTTAGAAGAGACCGTATCTACAGGTGACCTGAATTTTAGATTCTTTTCATACTACACCCAATGGTCTTCTACAGCATGTTTTAATAACTCCAGGGGAAGGAAATCATCCTTCTTCTGAAGAAACTCGATTCTCTTATGCTTGCTGAGATTAAAAGTTTTGCTTTTTTCAAAAATAAAACAAAAATTCATCTTATCATCACACACTTATTCCATTCAGGATCACACAGAAAATTTCTAAAATTTCACTCACAGTGTAACCCTTGAAAAATCTGATGGCATTTCTTTTCTCCTGATGCACATCTTCTCTTTCTGGTCTTGATCTAAATTTCTACACCATTCAGATTATTTTCTCAGAATGTGTCTCCTGATGTCTCCTCTGTGTTTTCCCTTTCTCACCCAGAGCTGAGTACAGTAATCCCAGTGGTCTCTTATCAATGTAGAGAAGAAGCTGCTGCTGCTGTCGCTTCAGTCATGTCCAACTCTGTGCAACCCCATAGACGGCAGCCCACCAGGATCCCCTGTCCCTGAGATTCTCCAGGCAAGAACACTGGAGTGGGTTGCCATTTCCTTCTCCGGTGCATGAAAGTGAAAAGTGAAAGTGAAGTCGCTCGATCGTGTCCGACTCTTCGCGACCCCATGGACTGCAGCCCACCAGGCTCCTCCGTCCATGGGATTTTCTAGGCAAGAGTACTGGAGTGGGTTGCCATTGCCTTCTAGACTATCAAATTCATTGCTGCTGATAAAATTCTAAGTATGAAACTTACAACTTTGTTAATGTCCATTGCTTCTGTCAGGCAACTTTTCTGTTGGGTTTCCCTGCTTGCCTGGACACAACAATGATAACTTGCCTGTCTCTTATACACATCTTATTAATTCCAATTGTCTGATTACAGCAGGTTTTTCTTTTTCATTTTTGTGATGAGTTTAAAAATAAAAGCGTCATTTCCTTACTAACTATTGAATAGATTAGAGCATCCGTGTGGTCAATTTGATCACTTTTTTCCATAATCAGTATTTAGCACAAAACTAAGACACATTTTACTCATAACTGTCCTTTTTCTGTCATGGATATCAGTCCCAATCACCTTCTATCATTATACCATTACATCATGGTGAACATATTTTTAATTAGACAATAACTTATCTTTTGTTAATTGCATTTTAGATAGATGTGTTCATGTCTTCATTTCTTTTGCTTATGAAATTTTATGGAGATTAGAATTCTTCATGAACATCAGATGTCACTCTTGTTTCTTCAATGAGGAGTAGATTTACCAGACTTTTCTTAGAAAACTTTTTTTGTTTAGTATATCTTCCATAAAGGTCCAAATTAATTCAATTTATGAAAAATAGTTGTAATTCTAACCAGAATGATTCAGTATAAAAAGTATTCCCCCAAGAGTTTGACCTGTACAAATACAATGTAAAAAGATATAATAGATAACTCTGCTGACCTGAATATATACCCCATCTCCAACCCCAAAACGTAAGCTATGCTTTTGGGGAACTTTTTCATAGAGAACTCTTATAGAACATAAGCACAACCACTGGGATCTTTTTTTTTTTTTCCATTTTCTAAAGTAGAATAGGCTCTGCAGCCATTGGGGTGAATTTTCTTCCCTCTCCCACAAAACTGGACATAAAGGGTTTTGATGGGGTTGAAATAAAATATTGACGTTGGAAATACAAAGTTGACTGTGACCAAAGTTGTCAAACCTTAATAGTCTTTATCTGTAGTGTCTTTCACAAATCTCTTTAGGTAGAAAGAGTAATCAGTGTTGTTTGATAATGGAATGTGGTTAAACAAGGTAATATAGTGCAGTATTCATCATTCTTTTGTGTCTAACACAAGTACCATCATTGCTTTTAGGTTTAATTGCAAGTATCATTGGTGAAATTTCCAGGTAGCTGTTCCTTTAGTTTTTTAGTTTTAGTTTTCAATATAAGTACTTAAAAGCTGACTAAGATCATTCCAGGTATTATTCAAAGTTTGCAGATTATACATAGATTTAGTCCTGTGACTCTTTCTTGCAAATTACAGAGGTGCTTACTCAAGTGAAAATTAAACTGATGAATTTGATGACTTAATGAACTTTTTCTTTTTTCTCAATTTTTGTATACAAAAAATGTTTTGTATACGAGGGTGTTTGTTTTGTTAATGTAAACCTTTGGCCAGTGTACTAGGAAAGTTGTAATGGGACGTCTTCAGGATGATTGTAAATGCTTCCAGGTGAATGGAAAATAAACACTGTTATCATCAGATATACAAACTCTCATTTAATTTGTCTTAGGTTTGCATTTTATGGTTGTGTTTCTAGATGATAAAGTCTCAGGGTTAGAGGAGACCGTATCTACAGGTGACCTGAATTTTAGATTCTTTTCATACTACACCCAATGGTCTTCTACAGCATGTTTTAATAACTCCAGGGGAAGGAAATCATCCTTCTTCTGAAGAAACTCGATTCTCTTATGCTTGCTGAGATTAAAAGTTTTGCTTTTTTCAAAAATAAAACAAAAATTCATCTTATCATCACACACTTATTCCATTCAGGATCACACAGAAAATTTCTAAAATTTCACTCACAGTGTAACCCTTGAAAAATCTGATGGCATTTCTTTTCTCCTGATGCACATCTTCTCTTTCTGGTCTTGATCTAAATTTCTACACCATTCAGATTATTTTCTCAGAATGTGTCTCCTGATGTCTCCTCTGTGTTTTCCCTTTCTCACCCAGAGCTGAGTACAGTAATCCCAGTGGTCTCTTATCAATGTAGAGAAGAAGCTGCTGCTGCTGTCGCTTCAGTCATGTCCAACTCTGTGCAACCCCATAGACGGCAGCCCACCAGGATCCCCTGTCCCTGAGATTCTCCAGGCAAGAACACTGGAGTGGGTTGCCATTTCCTTCTCCGGTGCATGAAAGTGAAAAGTGAAAGTGAAGTCGCTCGATCGTGTCCGACTCTTCGCGACCCCATGGACTGCAGCCCACCAGGCTCCTCCGTCCATGGGATTTTCTAGGCAAGAGTACTGGAGTGGGTTGCCATTGCCTTCTAGACTATCAAATTCATTGCTGCTGATAAAATTCTAAGTATGAAACTTACAACTTTGTTAATGTCCATTGCTTCTTTCAGGCAACTTTTCTGTTGGGTTTCCCTGCTTGCCTGGACACAACAATGATAACTCCCTGCTGCAAAGTCTGTTTACCAAATTTAGTAAACTAATAAAGATTCAGGGCAATGTGCAGTGTAACTGATTTCTTAAGATAGTATTCTCTCAGAAAACTATTTACTCTGATTTAGGAATACAGCTTGAGATCTTCCCAGTTGGTAGATTTTTGGAGCCCTGTGTTTGACCTGAAGCAGATTTTGTAAAAATTCTTCTGATTTCTTTTTTTAAGGTCTTTTTAAAGTTCTGTTTCATTTCTTAATGAACTTTCCTTCTTTGGGCTAGTGATATACACATCTAACAGAAAACATAAATTGCCAACAGTATTCAGATGTTATCTCCTTTCAACTTTGACTCACACCATTGAAGATGTTGTCAGAATTCTCAATCACTCGACTGGGCTTTTGGAGTACCTGTGAAATCAAAAACACTCAAAGGTTGTATTCCAACTGACACTATTATTCGTTTAAAAAAAAAAAAAATTCCTTCCCTCCATCCCAAGAAAAGAGTAGTATCTATTAAAATAGTTTAGAATTCACTTAAGCAACAGCATTTAAAATTTAGCAATGAAACATTCCTCTGGCCTCACATCTGTTAACATTTTTGCTATAGTCCAAATTTCAAAGGGAAACCAATACAAATCCTAACAGTAATTAGGAAATATTCTGAAAAGCACACACATTTAGAAGTCCATCCTTACAGTATGTATGTGTGTATATATATATATATATGTATATATATACATATATATATGTATGTGTGTATATATATATACATATATATGCATATATATATGTATATATACATATAAGAGCAGAACCGTGTGATCTTATATACAAATTAATTTACAAGCTCACCTTATAGTAAGACAACAAATCATATATTTATACTGCTTTTACATTATTTAACTTTTAGGATGTAAATATGATGCATAAGGCTTCATAAGTCTTCCCTTGTGGCTCAGCTGGTAAAGAATCCTGCTGCAGTGCGGGAGACCTGGGTTCGATCCTTGGGTTGGGAAGAATCCCTGGAGGAGGGAAAGGCCACCCACTCCAGTATTCTGGCCTGGAGAATTCCATGGACTGTATAGTCCATGGGATCACAAAGAGTTGGACACGACTGAGTGACTTTCACTCACATGGGGTATAAGAGTGATCCTTCTTTCGATTGCCTTATTTTTCCTTCTTTTATATCTCTTTTATTTTCCTTTTGTCTCTATATTCTTAGCACTCTTATCTTTCTGCCTCTGAGATGATATCTCCTTTTATCTGCAAAGTTGAATGAGGGTGGGAGAGAAATGGGAAGTGGTTTCTCAAGAGAGAGAAGATGAGAGAATGTAAGATAGTAGTAGTCAGCAAGTGGTAGAACATTCTGTAGCAAAACAATCTGACACTTGTTATGCATTGGATATTGCCTAGCCATTTATTGTAAAACTTATTTGTGGGTGGTTGGAAATGATATGCAGTGAATTCTACCCAGGAAGAAATGGCTTTATTTATTTATTTTTTAAAAAATAACATGAACAGAATTGGAAGTGTGGCAATGTGGAGTAGGTGGTCAATGAATTTGAAATGTTTTCTGCAACAGATGGGTTTTGGATAGGCATTTTGGCAGATTCTATTTCTATTATAAAAACTCACTAGAGTCTTTAGTTTATAGGAAAATTATTTTTACTTAAACAAGAAAAGCATAGCAATGAGAAGAGGAGTGAGTGGTGAAAACTGGGAATAATGTTGGAGTGGGATCTGAGTTTTGTTTGCTATTTAAAGATCTCTTTAATCAGAATGCTAGTTCTTTTTAAATTATTAACTTTCAAAATGTATTCACTTTTTTTATTTTAAAAATTTAATCCCAATATTACATTTGGCTCTACCCAGTCTTATCAAGTTTTTCTTTTAATTTTTAGTATCAAAATTTTGTCTATTAATTATATAGATGGCTAAGATGTTATATACATCTTCCTTTGAGCAATGCTAGTTTTTTTTTTTTAAACAATGTATTATTTTATGCTCTCAGATGTCATGTTTTGTCTTATTTTCATAAGTCTATACATTCCCATCACTTCATGGCAAATAGATGAGGAAACAATGGAAACATTGTTTTGGACATTTATAAATTAAAAAAATAAAAAAAAACACACATTTTTTTTTTTTTACTCCAATATCACTGCAGATGGTGACTGTATCCATGAAATTAAAAGACACTTGCTCCTTGGAAGAAAAGCTACGCCCAACCTAGAAAGCATATTATAAAGCAGAGATATTACTTTGCTAACAAATGTCCATCTAGTCAAAGCTATGTTTTTCCAGTAGTCATGTATGGATGTGAGAGTTGGACTATAAAGAAAGCTAAGCGCTGAAGAATCAATGCTTTTGAACAGTGGTTTTGGAGAAGACTCTTGAGAGTCCCTTGGACTTCAGGGAGATCCAACCAGACAATCCTAAAGGAAATCAGTCCTGAATATTCATTGGAAGGACTGATGCTGAAGCTGAAACTCCAGTATTTTGTCCTCCTGATGAGAAGAACCAACTCATTTGAAAAGACCCTGATGCTGGGAAAGACTGAAGGTGGGAGGAGAAAGGACGACAGGATGGGATGGTTGAATGGTATCACCAACACAGTAGACATGAGTTTGGGTAAGCTCCAAGAATTGGTGATGGACAGGGAAGCCTGTTGTGTTGCAGTCCATGGAGTCGCAAAGAGTCGGACACAACTGAGGCACTGAACTGAACTGAACCAATACTATTCACAAAGGAAAATGTATATACATTTGGCTTTGTTCATGCATCGATAACATTTTTATTGTTTTGAAATTAAAATTTGTTTATGTTCTAGGGAGCAAAATAAAAGTATGACATCAAAGTTTTTATGTTGAAATATTAGTTTCAAAGCTGACAACAATTTATAGTGAGAAGAATGATACTAGTAATTTGATCACATAGGCGAGTTTTATCTCTCAGAAATGGTGTATGTTCCACATTTTTGGCCCTATTTAGTGGCATTCTGCAACAGTTTAAACCTTTAAACTTGTTTAACTCTTGGATTTCATTAACCACTTTTATAGATCATACAGAGCTCAAGTGGTTCCACACAATTAAAATAAGAACATCTTCCTCAGGATTATAAAGTAATCCGTATCCCTTCTTGGTATGGATTTTTAAAAATAAATTAATGTTTTTATTGAAGGATAATTGCTTACAGAATTTTGTTGTTTTGTCATGCCAAATGTTCTCTAGCAAGAAGGGAACCAGTGCAGAAACCTACTCTCCTTTCTATCCAAAAGGGGCTTTATTGATATAAGAAACCTGAGGCTGGCTCAAGTTTCATGTAAACTTTGGATAACCAGACAATACTTTATTTTACAAGAGTACAGTGTGACATATGCCGAAGTAAATAACTGTTGTAGTTAAGTCAGCAACTCTACAATTTTGTAGGAAATGAAACTTCATTTTGTTTATTTTCATTGCAGTTGAAATACACTGACACATGAAAGCAAGTTGATCAAATCTGTTTCAGATTGCACAGTGAAATTTAAAGTGCTAGGGAAGAAATGAAAATAAATGAACTGCATAAAACACATGCTTAGTCTTTGATTTTTAGTCTTAGTCTTTTTTTAATTTTTTAGGTTAGAAATGTGTTTTTCTCCATTCAGTTTTCAGGTGTTTGAAGAAAGGCTCCCTTTCTATCTATTAATCTAGACAAGGATTTTATGTAAGAAAGAAAAAAAATTAAGATTAGATACAAAAGGACCAGTTAAAAGTCTGAAACTGAGCATGTAAAAACAACATTAAGAAATAGTTTGATTACACGGTTTAGAGGGACTTTTTTTGGGGGAGGAGGCTGGTTTGCCTCATGTCACAGGTCAGTAATTAGTTTAAACACACAAGTAATATTACTTTTTTCTCCTCAACTTATTATAGCTCATTCTAAACAAAGTTTGGCGTTCGTGTTGTTGTTTTTGTTGTTTGGCCATGCCACATGGCTTTGTGGGACCTTATTTCCCTGACCAGGGACTGAACCTTGGCCACAGCAACGAAAGCGCTGAATCCATGAATTCTAACCATTGGATAACCTGGGAAATTACTGAATAAAGATTTTTCAAACAAAAAAGTAGGCAATAGTCTGAGATTTCTTGGAATAGATGCTTTAATCTGGAAGGAATACCTACAGCTTTTCAGTTGCTTATATATTAAATTTGTGGCATATACATACATGAATATTCATGGAAATGTGCATGACTAACTGAATCTATAAAAGTTGCAATGACTTCATTTTCAATTTATTTAAACACAGTTTAAGTGCACATACATAAAGACAGAAGATTGTGAAAGATGGGGTATGAATTGAGTACTTGCATTTTTTTCCTTGTAAGATTTCTTCTCTTGTGACAGTTTAAGTCCAATATATAGGTGTCAACTTGCAGAACAATGTACTTGGAATTAGACACATGATGCTTGTTAACAGTAACAAGGCTTGTTAAACCACATCTCTGCAGAGCTCACTGAAAATGTCCATTCCTGAATAGGTGCATCAAATAATGAACATAGTCCCTGTGTGTGTTTTTTAAACTCAAGCAGTGCCTTCAACTTTCCCCATAAAACATTTTACATATCTGGGGCAATTTACCACATTCAGCCTTCAGTTCAGTCAACATCATGCCAGATTATTTTTACTCAAAAATTGAGCAGTGGCCAAAGAGAAGCAACTAAAATACTAAAAGTGACTACAAGTTTGGACATCAGGTTTGGTATGGAAAGGTTGTTAGCCTGAGGAAAATAGAATGTAACAATAGTGCAGTTCAATTATCTGACTAAATTTTGTATTCTAGATATCAATTATTTTTAATACTGAGGGAATATAAAATAATATTTAAAATTAAATGAGATTATATAATTTACACATAGAAAAAGAATGGCTTCATGAGTACAACAATAAATGTAGTAATAAAGAAAATTTTCTTTCCAAAGAAAGGCACATTAAAAAAATCCTTCTGCTTTTGCTGGCTTACATTTATGCTAATAAGGAAAGGGCCTGTTAGTGATGGTTCCCCCGCACCCCATTAGATACTCCAACTCTGAGTTTTGAATGCAATTTGTACTGGGTCCCAACCTTTTATATTTGCTGTCAAACTGGACTTGACAGTTCTATACCTATATTCTCCCAGGAATAGTTCAACAGCAGAAGATTATTTGATATGTAGTCTTATGTTCCATATGTAGATCATGGAAATAGTTTATTGTTTTTAAGGAGAAGTGACTACCTGAAAATACTCTGCAGAGTGTTACTTATGTTTCTATGGGACCAGCCCCCCATTTTAGTGAGTTTTACTGGAATTTGGTACCCATTGCCACAACTTGAAATAAAAGCATTCAGAAAAGGTTGACCTTACATGAATAACATTTGGGTATACTTCAGAAGAGAAGCTGATTTCTTATATATGCAGATATTGAATTGTTCTTCCTCACCGATACCAAAATGTTTATTTTAGGACCTGCCTATCTACCTATATGTATATCTATCTTCATTGATCAAAATCAAGCATGTTAGCCAACTTCAAAATTGCAATTGTTAGCACTTCAGGAATTTTTCTGCAACATTTTAGACAAAGATAAATGTATTTCTTTAAATTGCTGCACCAAGAAGTGATTACCCAATTTATCCAACTTAAGGAAAGATTTCTACGGATGTCAGCCTTCAGATAGGACTCTCTAGTCATTGAGAAGGTCAAAATACGTTTTCCTAATGGTATGATTATAGAATACTAGTTGCATCAGTGTTGATGTAAGTTTTGGACATTTTGGATCAAAAAGGAAAATAAACTGCTGGTGAATTTTATTTCTTTTATTTTTTAAATTTATTTTTAATTGGAGGATAACTGATTAACAATGCTGTATTGGTTTCTGCTGCACAACAACATAAATCAGTGATAAGTACGTACATATACTCTCCCTCTTGAGCCTCCTTTCCACTCCCATCCCATTCCTCTAGGTCAACACAGAATACCTGACTGAGCTCCCTATGCTATACAGCAGCTTCCTACTGGCTACCTATTCTACACATGGTAATGTATGTATCTCAGTGTTAAATTTTACTTAATGCCGTTAAACTGGACTTCCCTGATAGCTCAGTTGGTAAAGAATCCACCTGCAATGGAGGTGACCCTGGTTAGATTCCTGGGTTGGAAAGACCTGCTGGAGAAGGGATAGGAGGCTACACACTCCAGTATTCTTGAGCTTCCCTTGTGGCTCAGCTGGTAAAAAAATCCACCTGCAATGTGGGAGACCTGGGTTCAACCTCTGGGTTGGGAAGATACCCTGGAGAAGGGAAAGGCTGCACACTCCAGTATTCTGGCCTAGAGAATTTCACAGGCTGTATAGTCCAAAGGAGAAAAAGGAAGATATAAGCATCTGAATGCAGAGTTCCAAAGAATTGCAAGAAGAGATAAGAAAGCATTTTTCAGCGATCAATGCAAAGAAATAGAGGAAAACAACAGAATGGAAAAGACTAGAGATCTCTTCAAGAAAATTATAGATACCAAGGGGACATTTCATACAAAGATGGGCTCGATAAAGAACAGATATGGTCTGGGCCTAACAGAAGCAGAAGATATTGAGAAGAGGTGGCAAGAATACACGGAAGAATTGTACAAAAAAGATCTTCATGACCCAGATAATCATGATGATGTGATCACTAGTCTAGAGCCAGACATCTTAG
>SJYX01004054.1:95750-113146 GCA_006410675.1 Oreotragus oreotragus
CCCTTGGACTGCGAGGAGATCCAACCCATCCATTCTGAAGGAGATCAGCTCTGGGATTTCTTTGGAAGGAATGATGCTAAAGCTGAAACTCCAGTACTTTGGCCACCTCATGCGAAGAGTTGACTCATTGGAGAAGACTCTGATGCTGGGAGGGATTGGGGGCAGGAGGAGAAGGGGACGACCGAGGATGAGATGGCTGGATGGCATCACAGACTCGATGGACGTGAGTCTGAGTGAACACCGGGAACTGGTGATGGACAGCGAGACCTGGCGTGCTACGATTCATGGGGTTGCAAAGAGTCGGACACGACTGAGCAACTGAACTGAACTGATAGTCCATGGGGTAGCAAAGAGTAGGACACGACTGAGCAACTTTCACATTCAATGCCATTAAACTAACACACACAAGTGTTCAATTCAAACTCAGTTAGGAGTTCAATATTTCATTGTTTTTTGGAACTTGTGGGTTTTAGATCATTATACTATTCATACAGCCCATTTCTTAGAAGTTTTTTCAAATCTTTGGCAATTGAAAAGCAAGGGGAAAAAGAAAACACCCTTTCATCTTCCTTGCTGCTGCTGCTAAGTCACTTCAGTCATGTCTACTCTATGTGACCCCATAGACAGCACCCCACCGGGGGAAAAAATATCAGCATTTTATCTTCCATTATGGTAGCTGATACTCAGCTTGTAGGCCAAAAATAATTGCATGATTCCAGCTCATAATCTGTTTGGAAGGGTGATAGTTCCTCACTTTAACTCCTTTCCCCCCCGGGCTCAGCAGTATTTCTGTCCTGCAGTAGCTGACCTGCTCAGCATAAGGTTTGGGTGAGACTGTAGTGGTTGGCCAGATCCCAGATCTCTGGTCTTCCACTTTTCTGGAACACTAGAAATCATTCATTTAGAACAGTAATATCTGTCTCTGAAAGTGGCCGCAATAACTAAGCAAAATAACCAAAAAGTGACATTGGCACACAATATAGTTTCTGGTGGTCACTCAGGAGTATTTAGCATTACTTATGTAATTATGTCTAAAATTTAGTGCTTGTCATTATAATTTCCTATTCTGCACTATTCTAAGAGTTATGAACATGCTACAGGTTTGAGCACTGTAAAACTATCTTAGAATACTAATAGTTAGGTGGACAGCCACATTTCTATATCATACCCTTTCTAAAAATGCCACTTTTTAAAATGCCACTAAGGTTTCTTTCTTTTTATAAAAGAGAATAAATTATCTCAGAAACATAATATTATTTTTCATGTTTCCATTATTATCATTACAAATAAAAATCAATGCAAAGACTATTTTTCTCATATTTGGCAGTTGTGGTTTGTTACTTGATATCCAAGCTAAAAATCTGAAATGGATTTCGTTTGTGAAGTGAGTTTTAGCCAACCATCTGCTTGGGAAAGGGGAAGACAAAGCTCATTTTTTCCTACGGCTGCTTCTCACTGCTGTTAGGAGGCTACTGGGAACCTTAAAACAGGGTTGCCAGGTTTAACTTTTCAGAATATGGAGTAGGCATATGTGTCTACCAGGGATTTGAAGCAGGAAAGTTGTACTTAGACCAGTGGGACTAAGTTATTAGATACTGATGCTGCTGAATGCCATAGATAGGAGCACAGATGTCACCACCATGTCCTGCTTCTCATTTCACATTCATGATTCAGCAATAAAAATTTGGATGATCTTGGATATATGGATCACCTGGGAACCTAGGTCTAGACTTATATGTTATTTTAATACCTGAATGGCTTAATCCAGTTGATTGAAATTTTCAGGATGCATACTTTAGAAAAAAATGGCTTTGGTGCTGGCTACAAATTAAAGGAATATCTAGGGAAACAGATAAATTCTGGAGCTGAAGAATGTGTTCAGCTGCAGAAAAGGTTGGCAGCTTTTCTGTTCATGGAAAGCCCAATTGTGAAAAATAATTTCTAGTATTATGGAGTTTGTCATTACAAAATAGTAGAAAATAAAGTGAAAAAGCAATTAGTACAATATTAAATGTTTAAATCTGATATATGAAACTAGGTTTTGAAATACAAAAAAAATACTTAACTCGTGTCCTAAAAGACCACAGAGTTCATAGGAAGGGAGCATAATGTTAAAGATGTTTTCCTTTGGAATATAGAAAAAATTTATTATAAACCCTGTATTTATTTTCTCATATTTATGAATATTTTCTTGGCTTCCTGGCTTCTTTTCTTCATTTATCAAAGTCTGTGTAGTATTCATGCATTAAATCTCTCTGCTTACACAACTCAGTCACATGTATACTGATCCGGATTTTAATCTCTTACTCTCTTTCTCTCTTGCACCCCATCCTATTCCTTCTTGTCTCCCTTCTATTATATTACCTAATACTTACATATAAATAATTTCTATACTGTCTACTTTACTTCACATAAACTCTTAAATATGTTTCTATAAATTTCAAAGTAGAAAGATTTTCCTCCTTATATGTGAGTGCAGTTTTTTGTTTTTTGTTTTTTTCCTGGAAAAAGGCTAACATTTATCAACTGAAACAAAAATTGGATAACCAGGAAAATGTTTGTNTTTGGGTGAGACTGTAGTGGTTGGCCAGATCCCAGATCTCTGGTCTTCCACTTTTCTGGAACACTAGAAATCATTCATTTAGAACAGTAATATCTGTCTCTGAAAGTGGCCGCAATAACTAAGCAAAATAACCAAAAAGTGACATTGGCACACAATATAGTTTCTGGTGGTCACTCAGGAGTATTTAGCATTACTTATGTAATTATGTCTAAAATTTAGTGCTTGTCATTATAATTTCCTATTCTGCACTATTCTAAGAGTTATGAACATGCTACAGGTTTGAGCACTGTAAAACTATCTTAGAATACTAATAGTTAGGTGGACAGCCACATTTCTATATCATACCCTTTCTAAAAATGCCACTTTTTAAAATGCCACTAAGGTTTCTTTCTTTTTATAAAAGAGAATAAATTATCTCAGAAACATAATATTATTTTTCATGTTTCCATTATTATCATTACAAATAAAAATCAATGCAAAGACTATTTTTCTCATATTTGGCAGTTGTGGTTTGTTACTTGATATCCAAGCTAAAAATCTGAAATGGATTTCGTTTGTGAAGTGAGTTTTAGCCAACCATCTGCTTGGGAAAGGGGAAGACAAAGCTCATTTTTTCCTACGGCTGCTTCTCACTGCTGTTAGGAGGCTACTGGGAACCTTAAAACAGGGTTGCCAGGTTTAACTTTTCAGAATATGGAGTAGGCATATGTGTCTACCAGGGATTTGAAGCAGGAAAGTTGTACTTAGACCAGTGGGACTAAGTTATTAGATACTGATGCTGCTGAATGCCATAGATAGGAGCACAGATGTCACCACCATGTCCTGCTTCTCATTTCACATTCATGATTCAGCAATAAAAATTTGGATGATCTTGGATATATGGATCACCTGGGAACCTAGGTCTAGACTTATATGTTATTTTAATACCTGGATGGCTTAATCCAGTTGATTGAAATTTTCAGGATGCATACTTTAGAAAAAAATGGCTTTGGTGCTGGCTACAAATTAAAGGAATATCTAGGGAAACAGATAAATTCTGGAGCTGAAGAATGTGTTCAGCTGCAGAAAAGGTTGGCAGCTTTTCTGTTCATGGAAAGCCCAATTGTGAAAAATAATTTCTAGTATTATGGAGTTTGTCATTACAAAATAGTAGAAAATAAAGTGAAAAAGCAATTAGTACAATATTAAATGTTTAAATCTGATATATGAAACTAGGTTTTGAAATACAAAAAAAATACTTAACTCGTGTCCTAAAAGACCACAGAGTTCATAGGAAGGGAGCATAATGTTAAAGATGTTTTCCTTTGGAATATAGAAAAAATTTATTATAAACCCTGTATTTATTTTCTCATATTTATGAATATTTTCTTGGCTTCCTGGCTTCTTTTCTTCATTTATCAAAGTCTGTGTAGTATTCATGCATTAAATCTCTCTGCTTACACAACTCAGTCACATGTATACTGATCCGGATTTTAATCTCTTACTCTCTTTCTCTCTTGCACCCCATCCTATTCCTTTTTGTCTCCCTTCTATTATATTACCTAATACTTACATATAAATAATTTCTATACTGTCTACTTTACTTCACATAAACTCTTAAATATGTTTCTATAAATTTCAAAGTAGAAAGATTTTCCTCCTTATATGTGAGTGCAGTTTTTTGTTTTTTGTTTTTTTCCTGGAAAAAGGCTAACATTTATCAACTGAAACAAAAATTGGATAACCAGGAAAATGTTTGTTACCTATTACTATTTAACTTAAACCTATTCAGTATGCATGACCTCTGTAATTATGATTTGAAAGAGGGGAAAAAGAAGAAAAAGAGAAGGGAAAATGAATACAGTAGGGAAGAGGAAGGGAAAGGAGAAAATTGTATGCATTTATATGTGGTTATTCAAGACTCAAAGCAATTAGACATTCACAAGGTTGCATCCAAATATTTAAAGTAGGTTCAGCTGCTACTGCTGCTGCTGTTGCTTCAGTCGTGTCCGACTCTGTGCGACCCCACAGACGACAGCCCACCAGGCTCCCCCATCCCTGGGATTCTCCAGGCAAGAACACTGGAGTGGGTTGCCATTTCCTTCTCCAATGCATGAAAGAGAAAAGTGAAAGTGAAGTCGCTCAGTCGTATCCGACTCTTCACAAACCCATGAACTGCAGCCTATCAGGCTCCTGTGTCCATGGGATTTTCCAGGCAAGAGTACTGGAGTGGGGTGCCATTGCCTTCTTCGAAAATAGGTTCTACTATTTAGCTAAAATAAAGCAAATGAAAACCAAGAGTCACATTTTTCTTTCACTCCTTCCAGAGTTTTAAAGAATAATAACCAAAACTATATCCATGTATTTTCTCACTGCTCTATCTTATTCCCTTCTCTATGCTAATGAGTATCCAGCAAAGTAGTTCTTTCAGCTATGCTTACCAACGTTTTCAGTTTTGCAGCACCTGTACAAAAAATGGTATGTGAACAATTCATAACTAGCCATAGCTTAGTTTCAGCTACTTCTCTGACTTTCAAAACTGATCCCTGCCAGTAAAGGTTTGTTTCACTTCTGGATATTTTCAACTTGGGCTTTGTTTAAAGTCTGAATTATCTGTCTCAATTAAACAATTCACTGTGATCTAGCAAACCTGACTTTTATTTTCATTATCAATGTTTAAAATATCGGAATATGATAGATTACTTAGATAAAATTTTATTAAAAATTAACTTATAATTTAAGAAGGTCTACACAGCCATCTGAGGGACATTGTGTTTCAGTGGCTATAAATGTACTCTGTTTTATTTTAAATTGTCACCAATCTCAGACTAAGCAAAACTGATGGATTGCGGTTCTTTACATGAAATGCTCAATGTAAAATTTTCATATCAAAATTAGTGATAACCATACTTTGTTTTCTAATAATTTATCCCCATGAATATCTAAGATATTACAATGAAATATTTAAAATAGTATTTATTGAAATATTCTAAATTATTGTTTACTAGAAGTCACTTTTATAGCAACAGCATCAAGAAGCAAAATGTACTTGGATGGCTACTTGAAGATGAATTCTATCCAAGAGCAGGGGCCAGAGTTGGCCCCCTTGGCTACAGAGTTACAGAGTAGAGTTCCAGTGATGAAAATAGCTCTCTGTTAGGGAGTCCAGACCTGAGTTCTTTATTGAATGCAGTATTTAGCATAAAAGAGTGAGTATAAATTAGAAGAAAGAGATTCTTTTGGGGAGAATTCCTAAGCCTCTTCTTGGGAAGATTTTTTTGTTTTTTTCTTTTTCCCTTAGATATATTTACACTTGAACATGTTTATTGCAGTTTTTTTTTTGTTTTTTTTTTTTTTTTTTTTTGCTTTCTAGTATTATAACATTTTAAATTTTGAGAAGTTCCTCATCTCTGAGGATAAATGATGAAAGTCTCATAGGAGAACATTACTTCAGTGGAAAAGCTCACCCTTAAATGCATTTAAGTGTGTCTTTGGGCTCCAAGTAAGGTCTGTGTGCTGTTCATGAAATAGCATAGAAACTATTTTGGTAAGCCTGTGCTTTTCTTTTTCGGACTTCCCTCGTGGCTCAGATGATAAAGTGTCTGTCTATAATGCGGGAGACCTGGGTTCGGGCCCTGAGTTGGGAAGATCCCCTGGAGTTGCCTCTTGGCTATTTCTTTCTAAACTACTATATATGATTTTGCTGAATCAAGAAAAATAGAAATTTTACTTTAGCAAAACCATTCATATGTGTTTTAACAAAAATGGCACTATTAGATGAATCCCTTAAATGCATTTAAGTGTGTCTTTGGGCTCCAAGTAAGGTCTGTGTGCTGTTCATGAAATAGCATATAAACTATTTTGGTTAGCCTGTGCTTTTCTTTTTCGGACTTCCCCGGTGGCTCAGATGATAAAGTGTCTGTCTATAATGCGGGAGACCTGGGTTCGGGCCCTGGGTTGGGAAGATCCCCTGGAGTTGCCTCTTGGCTATTTTTTTCTAAACTACTATATATGATTTTGCTGAATCAAGAAAAATAGAAATTTTACTTTAGCAAAACCATTCATATGTGTTTTAACAAAAATGGCACTATTAGATGAATAAATATAAATATATATGATTTTGTGGCATTATAAATACAATATCTATATGTTTTACTGTCTTTAGTGATTATATGGTTAGAGTTTTTGTTTGTTCTGCCTGTTGTCAATTTTACACTATCCAAAGCACTGGTGATAAAATTATGAATAAAACCACATAGTTCTCCTTAGAGGGTATACATTTTAGGTAATTCAGAATTAAGGATATAACTTTGGATTTAATCTGATCTAAATTATAGTCCTAACTGACCAAATACTAGCCCCATGAAGATGCATATGTTGTAAACTCTGAGCCACAATGTTCTCATGGGTAAAAACAGATAATAGTCACTTGTGAACCTTAGGTTACATAATTAAAGTAAGGAGCCTGAGAAAATACTTGATTGCCAGGAGGTGTACAATATTGGTTATTAATACCATTTGATGTATACTAAAATCGTAATAGTTATAGGAGCAGTTTGTACGTTGACTTGTATGGGTCACAAATGCCATCTGCAGACTTCCTAGCAATCCTGTAAGGTGTGTGTAGTCATCCTGTTCTACAACTGAAGAATCTGGGGCTTAAGGCAGGAATAATTAAAACTCACCCAAGTCTCACAGCTGCTACTGGTCAGAAAAAGGACTTGAACCACATTCATCTGATGCCAAAGCCCATGCATTTCCACTGCATTTATCTGATCCGTAGTTCAAGGCTTGCACTCCTTGGAGCATGCATTTTTCTCTTTTTTCCTACACGGGAGGGAAACCAATTACACCTTTCCCAGTCCCTAAGCCTGCATTCTGGAAGTAGCAAGACAGACAACTAACTTTCTCATAAAACTGCACTCTGGTTATATAACCTTGGAGCAGATTTTGGCCATCCACATTAAAATAATCTCTCTCTAGCATCACTTTCTCTCTCCCTTGGGTCAGTTTAGTTCAGTTCAGTCACTCAGTTGTGTATGACTTTTTGTGACCCCATGAATCACAGATGCTAGGTCTCCCTGTCCATCACCAACTCCCGGAGTTCACACAAACTCATGTGCATTGAGTCGGTGATGCCATCCAGCCATCTCATCCTCTGTCGTGCCCTTTTCCTCCTGCCCCCAATCCCTCCCAGCATCAGGGTCTTTTCCAGTGTGTCAGCTCTTTGCATCAGGTGGCCAAAGTATTGGAGTTTCAGCCTCAGCATCAGTCGTTCCAATGAACACCCAGGACTGATCTCCTTTAGGATGGACTGGTTGGATCTCCTTGCAGTCCGAGGAACTCTCAAGAGTCTTCTCCAGCACCACAGTTCAAAAGCATCATTCTTTGGCGCTCAGCTTTCTTCATAGTCTAACTCTCACATCCATATATGACCACTGGGAAAACCATAGCCTTGACTAGATGGAACTTTGTTGGCAAAGTAATGTCTCTGCTTTATAATATGCTATCTAGGTTAGTCATAACTTTCCTTCCAATGAGTAAGCATCTTTTAATTTCATGGCTGCAGTCACCATCTGCATTGATTTTGGAGCCCCCAAAAATAAAGTCTGACACTGTTTCCACTGTTTCCCCATCTATTTCCCATGAAGTGATGGAACCAGAT
The DNA here is from genome assembly GCA_006410675.1 of Oreotragus oreotragus. Classification (NCBI taxonomy): domain Eukaryota; kingdom Metazoa; phylum Chordata; class Mammalia; order Artiodactyla; family Bovidae; genus Oreotragus; species Oreotragus oreotragus. The sequence continues at coordinate 103,958 of SJYX01004054.1, forward strand.
GCCATGATCTTCATTTTCTGAATGTTGAGCTTTAAGCCAACTCTTTCATTCTCCTCTTTCACTTTCATCAACAGGCTTTTTAGTTCCTCTTCACTTTCTGCCATAGGAGTGGTGTCATCTGCATATCTGAGGTTATTGATATTTCTCCCGACACTCTTAACTCCAGCTTGTGCTTCTTCAAGCCCAGCGTTTCTCATGATGTACTTTGCGTATAAGTTAAATAAGCAGGGTGAAAATATGCAGCTTTGACGTACTCCTTTTCCTATTTGGAACCAGTCTGTTGTTCCATGTCCAGTTCTAAATGTTGCTTCCTGACCTGCATATAGGTTTCTCAAGAGGCAGATCAGGTGGTCTGGTATTCCCACCTCTAAGAATTTTCCACAGTTTATTGTGATCCACACAGTCAAAGGCTTTGACATAGTGAATAAAGCAGAAATAGATGTTTTTCTGGAACTCTCTTGGTTTTTTGATGATCTAGCAGACATTGGCAGTTTGATCTCTGGTTCCTCTGCTTTTTCTAAAACCAGCTGGAACATCTGGAAGTTCACTGTTCATGTATTGCTGAAGCCTGGCCTGGACAATTTTGAGCATTACTTTACTAGCATGTGAGATGAGTGTAATCGTGTGATAGTTTGAACATTCTCTGGCATTGCCTTTCTTTGGGATTGGAATGAAGACTGACCTTTCCAGTTCTGTGGTCACTGCTGAGTTTTCCAAATTTGCTGGCATGTTGAGTGCAGCACTTTCACAGCGTCATCTTTCAGGATTTGAAATAGCTCAACTGGAATTTCATCACCTCCACTATTCCATTCCAAATCTACCCCCTTATGTGTAAACTTTCCATATAATTTAGCGTCCAGTTTGTGACAGTTAGGGGAGTAAAATGGGGCATCAATGATAATTGCTCTGGTTTACCACTTGTAAATTAGCTCCAGCCTGGAGAAACCAAGAAGGACCACCATTCTATTTATTTGTCCAATGTTTAGATTCTGTGTTAGATTAAGAAAGTAGTGAGTACAAAATCGAAAAACAGTCTGCCTCAATATATAGATGCACACACGTTTTCTGCTTAGGACCGGAGTAAAGTCACTACATTATTAACACAATTTCAATCTGTATTCAGTCAACTGCTGCAGCTGTGTAGTGACAGCTTCCACCTTTTTTTGCTCCTTCAGACTAACAGAGATGAATAACTGGCATGTTCTCTTTATAACATTTAAATATTCTATTTTTTATTCAAGGGAATCTGTGGATAAAAACATTTTATTTTCTCCTGCAAATCCTTTGGTCAGTGCCCAGATACAGAAACTACACATTTGGGAGGAAATGTGCTGTGTAAAACGGTTTGTTCAGTCCCAGAAAAGTAACTGTGCAAAGGAAAAGGCTTTTATAAAGCGTAATGCAAATTTCGCTATCATGGCAACAACCGGTTATTTTCTGTAGTTTCTTGTTGCAGCCAACATCTTAGAAACTGACTGCTAGGCTAAATTTTTTATAAAGAAATAAAGAGAAGTGATGATAAGCAGAGTGTACAGTAGGTGACTGAACTCGAGGGTGGGGAAGAAAAGTATAAAAAAATAGAACAAATAGAAATGAGACACAGAATAGCTATTATGATTTCCCTCCAATTTTACTGAGTTTTAGAATCAGTCAATTTTCTGAGAATTTCTTGTTCTTTTTTACCAGCTTTCTGTGATACTCTGATAGCTTATTGCTTTTAAAATATTTTTTGTTATAACATTTAAACAGCATATAAGCTATAATAAGTGGAAGGAAGTGGACTATCGGTCTGGTTTTATAGTATTATAGTTATAAACAGGAAAGTTTCAATAATTTATCTTAAAATTCACATAAAACTCATAATTGATAGAAAACATATCTTAATCTTATAAAGTAACTTAAGTTGACTCAAAGTAGAAAGGCAAGAAAAGGAGCCATTGAAGAGAGATGCGAGCATAAATATTAAGATTCTTTAGCTTCAATCAGGGCTTTCCTGATAACTCAGTTGGTAAAGAATCTGCCTGCAATGCAGGAGTCACTGGTTTAATTCCTGGGTTGGAAGATCCCCTGGAGAAGGTAACCTCTATCCACTCCAGTGTTCTGGCCTGGAGAATTCCATGGACTGAATAGTCCATAGGGTTGCAAGGAGTCAGACATGACTAAGCAGCTTTGACTTTCACTTTAGTTTCAAAAAAAAACCCATTTAAACAGCATATGCTAATTAAAAAGTTTACAGTTACTCTCTGCATCTCAGTAATGCGTTTAAACTGAATGGTTCATGCCCTGACCCATAATTTCATTTACTTTCTTTTCAATTACACTTTTCTTGCTTGTTTCATGCCTTTTTAAAAAAAATTTTAATTTTATTTACTCACATTTTTGAGGTCATCAGTTTCTGAATCTAATTATTAAGGGTTTTGTCCCCTCTTCATTAGTTTTCTGTACAGTTATACTAGTACAAATATTATTTTTAGTGTCTCCTCCCTCACTTATTAGGGGCTTCCCAGGTGTCTCAGTGGGTAAAGAATCCACCTGCCAATGCAGGATATGCAGGAGACACCAGAGATGTGGTTCAATCCCTGGGTCAAAAAGATCACTTGGAGGAAGAAATGGAATCTGACTCACTGCTCCTCACTGCACACTGTTTACTGAACCTATGGCAGTCAACGCACGAGCAGGGAAGCTGGAAGAAAACTCAAGAACCCATAGGAACTACTGGCACATTTATTCTCTCCTAACTGGCACAGCAGCAAGGCAGCGGTAGCCACGCTGCATTCTCTCCCCTGGTGTTTGATCCAGCAGAAACAACCTTAATACAACCTTAATGCACCCATAACTTATCCATAATGTAGCTGCAAGGGCTTTTCAGGTGGAGCTTATATACGTTTACAGAACAAAACTGGCCCATGGCCAAGCAGGTACATTGTAACATACATGTGCAGGGCTATGTGATTTCAGCTGTTATATAACCATGTGATTACAAAACTTGGGGTGAGAGAGCCTGACCACCACCATCTTGGCTGATTTGCTCTTTCTGGATAGCACCCCATTCCAATATTCTTGCCTGGAAAATTCCATGGATAGAAGAGCCTTGTGGGTTACAGTTCATGGGATTGCAAAGAGTCATACATGATTGAGCACACACACACTACCACACACCCTCTCTCATTCTGCTGCTGCTGCTGCTAAGTCACTTCAGTTGTGTCCAACTCTGTGTGACCCCATAGACGGCAGCCCATCAGACTCCCCCATCCCTGGGATTCTCCAGGCAAGAATACTGGAGTGGGTTGCCATTTCCTTCTTCAATGCATGAAAGAGAAAAGTGAAAGTGAAGTCGCTCAGTCTGTCCGACTCTTAGCGACCCCATGGACTGCAGCCCACCTGGCTACTCCGTCCATTGGATTTTCCAGGCAAGAGTACTGGGGTGGGGTGCCATTGCCTTCTACTTAAAAAAAAAAAAAAATCTGGCAATAAAACTCTTTCTGTTCTTAGGAGCATTGGACTCTGATAAACTAAAATTCCCAACTGACTGTAGTTTATTTTCTTTATTATTTAAAATATGAGCTGCTGCTGCTGCTAAGTCACTTCAGTTGTGTCCAACTCTGTGTGACCACATAGACGGCAGCCCACCAGGCTCTCCCGTCCCTGGGATTCTCCAGGCAAGAATGCTGGAGTGGGTTGCCATGTCCTTCTCCAATGCATGAAAGAGAAAAGTGAAAGTGAAGTCGCTCAGTCTGTCCGACNCTGCTGCTGCTAAGTCACTTCAGTTGTGTCCAACTCTGTGTGACCACATAGACGGCAGCCCACCAGGCTCTCCCGTCCCTGGGATTCTCCAGGCAAGAATGCTGGAGTGGGTTGCCATGTCCTTCTCCAATGCATGAAAGAGAAAAGTGAAAGTGAAGTCACTCAGTCTGTCCGACTCTTAGCGACCCCATGGACGGCAGCCCACCAGGCTACTCCGTCCATTGGATTTTCCAGGCAAGAGTACTGGGGTGGGGTGCCATTGCCTTCTACTTAAAAAAATAAATAAATAAATCTGGCAATAAAACTATCTTTCTGTTCTTAGGAGCATTGGACTCTGATAAACTAAAATTCCCAACTGACTGTAGTTTATTTTCTTTATTATTTCAAATATGAGCAGCCCATGCCTTTTGAGGATTCCAATCACACATAAGCAAGCATCAGTTGTTTCCCTATTTATCAGAATTAAACTAGGAGTAAGCAGTGCTCTATTTATTTCTACTTTCTGTGAGATAAAATTTGACTTCAAGCAAGTTTTAAATTTTATCAGATAGTCTACTTTTAGATAACTGAGTCATCTAGCAGTTTTCATGATAATTAATATACCCATAAGAACTGCCAGCCTCAAACCGAATTAGAAAAAGCATTTTCCATGTTGCAGGCTTTTTGGTAGAATATCTGTCTCTATCATTTTTTTGTCTAATCAATTGTTCTCTTTGTATACTTGCTTGAAAAACAATGTCCCTCCCAGCAACTTGAGTCTAGTCATCTGACTCCAGTTTTCCCTCCTGTTCCTGTGGTCCAATAGTTGTCAAAGTAAGGGCTGGGAACATCCGGGGGTCTGGAAGATCAAACCATTTCCACAGAAAGACTGAGACATTATTTGCCTTTTCCACAAGGCAACCCCCTCCAGTATTCTTGCCCAGAGAATCCCGTGGACAGAGGATCCTGGTGGGCTACAGTCCATAGGGTCACACAGAGTTAGACATGACTGAGCATCCACACACACACCATCATTCTGTAATTTGTAGAGAGGAGTTTGCCAAAGAATGTGTCATGTGTGATAACTTCATTGTTCTGATCACTAATGGGATGTGAACTTGGCATTCTTGTGTTTAAAATTTTTCTGTTTAATATTTATATAGTAAATACTGATAGATATCACACACATAAATGCAAGCTCTTTAAGGTCCTCAGTATTTTTTTTTAGTGTAAAGGACTCCTGAAACCAAAATATTTGAGAACTACTGCTACATTTCAGTCCAGGTAGCATTTACCAAGTCTCAGCAATAACTATAAAATATATATAGTTTGTGTAAATTTGAAAATATATTTTACTTATTTTTCATACTTGAAATTATAAGTGTACATCTTAAGCTGAAGTGGTTTTATCAGCCCATTCTGTGATAGAGTCTCCTAAGACTGACCAGTATTTCTTAAGGATTTTTTTCATTCTTTAATACACCCATTATATCTCTAGAACTCTTTTTTGCCTGAAGACAGTTTAATTTGTTTGTTAAACACTGTTTAGAGAAAGAGACATTTGTGCTTATTTCATTAAAGGATATTAGCAGTAATATGATTTTAGCCAACTGCCGTCACATTTTGATAAAAATAAATAACTTGTATTTGAAAAGTTGATTTAAAACACATAAGGGCATAATATAGATTAACTTTTGCTTGTTATCTCTGTCATTATTGTAATCATGTGATAAACAACTTTCATTTTTCATTGCTTACTATTATGTTCAGTACATTTTGCATGACTAAGTTAACAGTCAACATTATTTTGATTTAAAATGTGAGAAACAGAACTTTTCAGTAGAGTTAAGTTAGGCATCTTACACATTTATATGGCATGTCAGCATTAATAAGAATTTAAATTTGTAGCAAAATTAATAGTGGCATCTTTGCTGCATCCATTAAGATGATTTAATAAATCAAAGATCCAGGTCAATCAACAATCAGATTATAATCATTATAATTTCAAAGTCTTAAATTAGGAGGATGGATATAAATCTTTAAGTTATTCTGACATTTACTTTATGCAACCAGTAATAGTGTATTTTAATGACAATAACATAGATATTAGATATGTTAATGAACATATTTTTATGCAAGCTTTTAAATTTAGTGTTTCTCTTATTAAAGAAATAAGATGCAAATAAAATAAACCAGATTTTTCTGAACCATAAAGACATTTCTTATTTACTTAATAAAAGTGTTCATTATGCTCAGTTTTAGAATTGGTTTAATAGCAATATAATTATGTCATCACAGGCTGAATGTTATCTATGTTTCTACTCTGTCACCTTTTTTCTTCTTGTTGGTTTCAATATGGCTGCACTAGATTCAAGTTCCACATATTAACTTTGTCTTCTAAGGTAGAAAGTAGTCTAAAAAAAAAAAAAAAAGAATATGATTTATTTAATAATTTTCTAAAATAGGAAGAATAATTTTCTAAAACAGACTTCTCATACCTAATGACTCCCTGTCCAGAAGTGTGTCACATGGCCATCCCCTAGGGCAAGCAAAATTTGGAAAGTGACAATCAGGTGGTAAAAACAAGATTTGAATAATTGGCTTATACCTCTTAGTCCCCTTCTGGGCTGAGCACCTTGACATTGTGAAAAATATTCTAGTCCTGTTAGGAAGAGAGGGGATCATTAGTGTGGAATAGGAAACATCATTTGCCATAATAGATAAGAATAGGAGCATACATGGGATGCTCAGAAACCTAGAGGGTAAGAAAGACAAGTCCAAGGACCTGGGGAGAGGCACACAGGAACGGAGGCTAACTGATACAAATATGGGAGGTAGAGTAAGAATTAGTTAGTAAAGACATGTTGAAAGGCATTCAGAAAGATATTATCCGGGGCCTTAAGTGATATAAAAAGTCTGAAGTGATTTCAGTAATAGAGGTCAGTTTTCATTCTATAAATTGTATGTGTTAGGCAATTACTATGTATTTCTCTGCACCTTTGTGTGAGTATATTTCAAGACTCAAACAGTGCTAAGATTAAACCAGTAGGAAACATGCCCACATAGGCATATCATTGCATTAGGTCAATGAAGTGCTTTCACACACTCTGATTTCCTGGCACATTTAAAGTGGTGTGAGGAGGCCTTGTCCTTTTCTTGCTAGTTCTCGAGGAAGACTAGAATCCTCATTGCATTCTTTTAGATTATAGTATCAAGTCTCTGATGGGACCTTCTTACCTTCTAAAACACAGAACAATTAAAATCACTGAGCCAATTGTCTTGGGACCTGCTGACTTTTTTCCCTCTGAAACTACACTTAGAAATTACACAGTTGAAATCAAACACCTTTTTGAAAAATTGCATTTGACGTGTAGTCGTTGTTAAGACTTGGCATTCTCCATACAAATGTACCTGAGATTCAATCCTGATTTGTCAAATACTTCAGTAGTATTATAATCCCATTAGATTAGCCTATTGAGTTTGGTTTTACTTAGCAATGGTGAAGCAAGGTAATGAATTGCTTTATTGCCACAGTTCTCTACTTAAAAAGTGTTTGCAAACTTGCAGCTAACATAGGCTCCTTGTTTCCATTGTTGTTGTGTGCAGAAGAGCTTGGAATTTCATTTCTCTAAGCAAGTGGTTGGAGAAGGAAATGGCAATCCACTCCAGTATTCTTGCCTGGAGAATCCCATGGACAGAGAAGCCTGGTAGGTTACAGTCCATGGGGTCACAAAGAGTCGGACACGACTGAGCGACTTCACTTCACTTCACTTCTTCAAGCAAGTGGCAGTGAATTCTAAGAAATTCAGTCGTTTCAACAGTATATGATTTTTCTGGAAACAATAATGTGAACTTGACTGTATCTGTCACTCTCATTATTTATTTCTGCGAATAGAAATTGATAAAGTTATCTGGCCATAATTGGACTCTTTTCCATAGGGAAAGCCATAATCGGAGAGCAACTGCTAGCTACGGATAAATGAGGATACATTTCTGCCCTTAGAAATGTATTGTGTAGATATGATGTGTTATTTATACATTAATTTTATTACTATTTATCTGTAAGTATTTTTAATATTTTAAACTCTTTACCTAATAATACCTCCTTGCTTGGGAATGATACTTACTGTTGAATCAACATATTTCACCTTGGCAATATTAACGGAGATGTATCCTAAGAGACTTGTACGTGTAGCTGACTATCATAAACAAAGTGGATAGACTTCAGGTCAAAACATAAAGATAGAATAATATTTTGTATAAATCTAGTTTTATTCACATGACCCATGCAGTGGGTAGTTCTTGCAGTGACAGGTGAGGAACAGGCTGCACTGACCAGAAGTCATTGCTGACAATAAGCCAGTGTGGCAGCCCATGCATTGTTACAGCACTGACAGTGACATGAGACAGAAATGGCCATTCTTTGCCTAAAGAATCCCAGATTTCTTCCCTTAAATTCAACTGGAAATTCAGAAACTAAAAGTGTAGGACAATAAGTTAGAACCTAGTGTCTTTACTCACCTTTTTTTTTAAATTAATCTAAACAAAATAACAATATTTGTGTATATGAATAAATTCTTTCCTGAGGATGGTAAATATACCTCTGAAAAAAAATAAAATAACAAAGGACAGTTTGTCTTAAGTATACATCCTACCTTGGGGGAATAATCACGTGTGCTTTCATATTTACTTATTCAGACCCTCCCATTCTAATTCCAAGAAAGTATCAGTATGTCACCAAATTTCTTTTCCCATTGTCCTATGTACTGTTAAGTCACTTAAGTCATGTCTGACTCTGGGTCGACCCTATAGACGGCAGCCCACCAGGCTCCCCCATCACTGGGATTCTCCAGGCAAGAACACTGGAGTGAGTTGTCATTACCTTCTCCAATTGTCCTATGTAAGCATTGCTAAAAAGAAGAAAAATAGAGGGGTGGCTGGGGGAAGGTGGGCAATCTTCAATCCTGTCTAAACCACTTAAACATCAAAATTAATCTGTTGGCAAGAGACAGAAAGGTACAGGCTGACCTCAAGAATAAAACACACCTTTTGGAAAATTCTTTCTAGATCAGAAAATGGTACAACCCACCTTGGAGGAGCTAGGATAAGAATAACTTAGATATGTAGATGACACCTCCCTTATGGCAGAAAGTGAAGAACTAAAGAGCCTCCTGATGAAAGTGAAAGAGGATAGTGAAAAAGTTGGCTTAAGACTCAACATTCAGAAAACTAAGATTGTGGCATCTGGTCCCATCACTTCATGGCAAATATATGGGAAACAATGGAAACTATGACAGACTTTATTTTGGGGGTGCTCCAAAATCACTGCAGATGGTGACTGCAGCCATGAAATTAAAAGATGGTTGCCCCCTGGAAGAAAAGTTATGATCAACCTAGACAGCATACTAAAAAGCAGAGACATTACTTTGTCAACAAAGGTCCATCTAGTCAAAGCTATGGTTTTTC
>SJYX01004054.1:114703-199879 GCA_006410675.1 Oreotragus oreotragus
GGGAAACAATGGAAACTATGACAGACTTTATTTTGGGGGTGCTCCAAAATCACTGCAGATGGTGACTGCAGCCATGAAATTAAAAGATGGTTGCCCCCTGGAAGAAAAGTTATGATCAACCTAGACAGCATACTAAAAAGCAGAGACATTACTTTGTCAACAAAGGTCCATCTAGTCAAAGCTATGGTTTTTCCAGTAGTCATGTATGGTTGTGAGAGTTGGATTATAAAGAAAGCTGAGTGCCAAGCAACTGATGCTTTTGAATTGTGGTGTTGGAGAAGACTCTTTTTTTTTTTTTAGAGCTTCAATTTTACTTTATTTTACTTTACAGTACTCTATTGGTTTTGGCATACATTGACATGAATCTGCCACGGGTGTACACGAACTCCCAAACATGAACCTCCCTCCCACCTCTCACCCCACATCATCCCTCCGGATCATCCCCATACACCAGCCCAAGCATCCTGCGTCCTGCATTGAACATAGACTGGCGATTCATTTCTTACATGATAGTATACATATTTAAATGCTATTCTCCCAAATCATCCCACCCTCTCCCTATCCCTGGAGAAGACTCTTGAAAGTCCCTTGGACCGCAAGGAGATCCAACCAGTCCATCCTAAATGAAATCAGTCCTGAATATTCATTGGAAGAACTGATGCTAAAGCTGAAACTCCAATACTCTGGCCTCCTGATGCGAAGAACTGACTCATTTGAAAAGACCCTGATGCTGGGAAAGATTGAAGGCAAGAGGATAAGGGGACAACAGAGGATGAGATGGTTGGATGACATCACTGTTGCGATAAACATGAGTTTGAGTAAACTCCGGGAATTGGTGATGGACAGGGAAGCCTGGCATGCTGCAGTCCATGAGGTCACGGTGTCTGACACGACTGAGCGACTGAACTGAACTGAAAAGAAGACATTTATGCTGATTATTCAGGAGAAAAAATTAATTTAACACTATGACTTTGTTTAGTTGCTCAGTCGTGTCCACCTCTGCAAACCTATAGACTGCAGCACCTCAGGTTTTCTTCTCTTCACCATCTCCCTGAGTTTGCTCAAACACATGTCCATTGTGTCAGTGATGCCATTTGACCATCTAATCCTCTGTCACCCACTTTCCCTCCTGCCCTTAATCTTTCCTAGCATCAGGGTCTTTTGCAGTGAGTCGGCTCTTTGCATTAGGTGGCCAAAGTATAAGAGCTTCAGCATCAGTTCTTCCAATGAACATTCAGGGTTGACTTCCTTTAGTGTTGACTGTTTTGTTCTTGTAGTCCAAGGGACTCTCAAGAGTCTTCTCCAACACCACANCTGTTGCGATAAACATGAGTTTGAGAGATGTGTATAAGAGACAGTCCTAAGACTGACCAGTATTTCTTAAGGATTTTTTTCATTCTTTAATACACCCATTATATCTCTAGAACTCTTTTTTGCCTGAAGACAGTTTAATTTGTTTGTTAAACACTGTTTAGAGAAAGAGACATTTGTGCTTATTTCATTAAAGGATATTAGCAGTAATATGATTTTAGCCAACTGCCGTCACATTTTGATAAAAATAAATAACTTGTATTTGAAAAGTTGATTTAAAACACATAAGGGCATAATATAGATTAACTTTTGCTTGTTATCTCTGTCATTATTGTAATCATGTGATAAACAACTTTCATTTTTCATTGCTTACTATTATGTTCAGTACATTTTGCATGACTAAGTTAACAGTCAACATTATTTTGATTTAAAATGTGAGAAACAGAACTTTTCAGTAGAGTTAAGTTAGGCATCTTACACATTTATATGGCATGTCAGCATTAATAAGAATTTAAATTTGTAGCAAAATTAATAGTGGCATCTTTGCTGCATCCATTAAGATGATTTAATAAATCAAAGATCCAGGTCAATCAACAATCAGATTATAATCATTATAATTTCAAAGTCTTAAATTAGGAGGATGGATATAAATCTTTAAGTTATTCTGACATTTACTTTATGCAACCAGTAATAGTGTATTTTAATGACAATAACATAGATATTAGATATGTTAATGAACATATTTTTATGCAAGCTTTTAAATTTAGTGTTTCTCTTATTAAAGAAATAAGATGCAAATAAAATAAACCAGATTTTTCTGAACCATAAAGACATTTCTTATTTACTTAATAAAAGTGTTCATTATGCTCAGTTTTAGAATTGGTTTAATAGCAATATAATTATGTCATCACAGGCTGAATGTTATCTATGTTTCTACTCTGTCACCTTTTTTCTTCTTGTTGGTTTCAATATGGCTGCACTAGATTCAAGTTCCACATATTAACTTTGTCTTCTAAGGTAGAAAGTAGTCTAAAAAAAAAAAAAAAGATATGATTTATTTAATAATTTTCTAAAATAGGAAGAATAATTTTCTAAAACAGACTTCTCATACCTAATGACTCCCTGTCCAGAAGTGTGTCACATGGCCATCCCCTAGGGCAAGCAAAATTTGGAAAGTGACAATCAGGTGGTAAAAACAAGATTTGAATAATTGGCTTATACCTCTTAGTCCCCTTCTGGGCTGAGCACCTTGACATTGTGAAAAATATTCTAGTCCTGTTAGGAAGAGAGGGGATCATTAGTGTGGAATAGGAAACATCATTTGCCATAATAGATAAGAATAGGAGCATACATGGGATGCTCAGAAACCTAGAGGGTAAGAAAGACAAGTCCAAGGACCTGGGGAGAGGCACACAGGAACGGAGGCTAACTGATACAAATATGGGAGGTAGAGTAAGAATTAGTTAGTAAAGACATGTTGAAAGGCATTCAGAAAGATATTATCCGGGGCCTTAAGTGATATAAAAAGTCTGAAGTGATTTCAGTAATAGAGGTCAGTTTTCATTCTATAAATTGTATGTGTTAGGCAATTACTATGTATTTCTCTGCACCTTTGTGTGAGTATATTTCAAGACTCAAACAGTGCTAAGATTAAACCAGTAGGAAACATGCCCACATAGGCATATCATTGCATTAGGTCAATGAAGTGCTTTCACACACTCTGATTTCCTGGCACATTTAAAGTGGTGTGAGGAGGCCTTGTCCTTTTCTTGCTAGTTCTCGAGGAAGACTAGAATCCTCATTGCATTCTTTTAGATTATAGTATCAAGTCTCCGATGGGGCCTTCTTACCTTCTAAAACACAGAACAATTAAAATCACTGAGCCAATTGTCTTGGGACCTGCTGACTTTTTTCCCTCTGAAACTACACTTAGAAATTACACAGTTGAAATCAAACACCTTTTTGAAAAATTGCATTTGACGTGTAGTCGTTGTTAAGACTTGGCATTCTCCATACAAATGTACCTGAGATTCAATCCTGATTTGTCAAATACTTCAGTAGTATTATAATCCCATTAGATTAGCCTATTGAGTTTGGTTTTACTTAGCAATGGTGAAGCAAGGTAATGAATTGCTTTATTGCCACAGTTCTCTACTTAAAAAGTGTTTGCAAACTTGCAGCTAACATAGGCTCCTTGTTTCCATTGTTGTTGTGTGCAGAAGAGCTTGGAATTTCATTTCTCTAAGCAAGTGGTTGGAGAAGGAAATGGCAATCCACTCCAGTATTCTTGCCTGGAGAATCCCATGGACAGAGAAGCCTGGTAGGTTACAGTCCATGGGGTCACAAAGAGTCGGACACGACTGAGCGACTTCACTTCACTTCACTTCTTCAAGCAAGTGGCAGTGAATTCTAAGAAATTCAGTCGTTTCAACAGTATATGATTTTTCTGGAAACAATAATGTGAACTTGACTGTATCTGTCACTCTCATTATTTATTTCTGCGAATAGAAATTGATAAAGTTATCTGGCCATAATTGGACTCTTTTCCATAGGGAAAGCCATAATCGGAGAGCAACTGCTAGCTACGGATAAATGAGGATACATTTCTGCCCTTAGAAATGTATTGTGTAGATATGATGTGTTATTTATACATTAATTTTATTACTATTTATCTGTAAGTATTTTTAATATTTTAAACTCTTTACCTAATAATACCTCCTTGCTTGGGAATGATACTTACTGTTGAATCAACATATTTCACCTTGGCAATATTAACGGAGATGTATCCTAAGAGACTTGTACGTGTAGCTGACTATCATAAACAAAGTGGATAGACTTCAGGTCAAAACATAAAGATAGAATAATATTTTGTATAAATCTAGTTTTATTCACATGACCCATGCAGTGGGTAGTTCTTGCAGTGACAGGTGAGGAACAGGCTGCACTGACCAGAAGTCATTGCTGACAATAAGCCAGTGTGGCAGCCCATGCATTGTTACAGCACTGACAGTGACATGAGACAGAAATGGCCATTCTTTGCCTAAAGAATCCCAGATTTCTTCCCTTAAATTCAACTGGAAATTCAGAAACTAAAAGTGTAGGACAATAAGTTAGAACCTAGTGTCTTTACTCACCTTTTTTTTTTCATTAATCTAAACAAAATAACAATATTTGTGTATATGAATAAATTCTTTCCTGAGGATGGTAAATATACCTCTGAAAAAAAATAAAATAACAAAGGACAGTTTGTCTTAAGTATACATCCTACCTTGGGGGAATAATCACGTGTGCTTTCATATTTACTTATTCAGACCCTCCCATTCTAATTCCAAGAAAGTATCAGTATGTCACCAAATTTCTTTTCCCATTGTCCTATGTACTGTTAAGTCACTTAAGTCATGTCTGACTCTGGGTCGACCCTATAGACGGCAGCCCACCAGGCTCCCCCATCACTGGGATTCTCCAGGCAAGAACACTGGAGTGAGTTGTCATTACCTTCTCCAATTGTCCTATGTAAGCATTGCTAAAAAGAAGAAAAATAGAGGGGTGGCTGGGGGAAGGTGGGCAATCTTCAATCCTGTCTAAACCACTTAAACATCAAAATTAATCTGTTGGCAAGAGACAGAAAGGTACAGGCTGACCTCAAGAATAAAACACACCTTTTGGAAAATTCTTTCTAGATCAGAAAATGGTACAACCCACCTTGGAGGAGCTAGGATAAGAATAACTTAGATATGTAGATGACACCTCCCTTATGGCAGAAAGTGAAGAACTAAAGAGCCTCCTGATGAAAGTGAAAGAGGATAGTGAAAAAGTTGGCTTAAGACTCAACATTCAGAAAACTAAGATTGTGGCATCTGGTCCCATCACTTCATGGCAAATATATGGGAAACAATGGAAACTATGACAGACTTTATTTTGGGGGTGCTCCAAAATCACTGCAGATGGTGACTGCTTGTACTCCTTTTCCAATTTGGAACCAGTCCATTGTTCCATGTCTGGTTCTAACTGTTGCTTCTTGACCTCCATACAGGTTTCTCAGGAGGCAGGTAAAGTGGTCTGGTATTCCTATCTCTTTGAGAATTTTCCACAGCTTGTTGTGATCCACACTGTCAAAAGCTTTAGTGTAGTCAATGAAGAGGAATTGGATGTTTTTCTAGAATTCTGCTATTTCTATGATCCAATGGATCTTGGCAATTTGGTCTCTTGTTCCTTTGCCTTTGCTAAAGCCAACTTGTGTATCTGCAAGTTCTCAGTTCATGTATTATTGAAGCCTAACTTGAAGGACTTTGAGCACTACCTTGCTAGCATTAGAAATGAGTGCAACTGTGTGGTAGTTTGAACATTCTTTGGCATTAACATTCTTTGGGATTGAGATGAAAACTGAAGTATCCAGTGCTGTGGCCACTGCTGAATTTTCCAAAGTTGCTGGCATATTGAGTGCAGCACTTAACAGCATCATCTTTTAGGATTTGGAATAGCTCAGCTGGAATTCCATCACATCCACTGCCTTTGTTCATAGTGATGTTTCCAAAGGCCCACTTGATTTCTCACTCCAGGATGTCTGGCTCTAGGTGAGTAATCACACCATCATGGTTATCTGAGTCATTAAGATTTTTTTTTTTTAATGGTTCTTCTGTGTATTCCTGACTCCTCTTCTTAATATCTTCTGCCTCTGTTAGGTCCATACTGCTTCTCTCCTTAATAGTGCCCATCTTTGCATGAAATTTTCCCTTGGTGTCTCCAATTTGTTTTTATTTAAGAGATCTCTAGTCTTTCTCATTCTAATGTTTTCCCCTTTACTTTGCATTGATCACATAGGAAGGCTTTCTTATCTCTCCTTTCTATTCTCTAGAACTCTGCATTCACATGAGTGTATCTTTCTTAAACTGAAGACTTAAATTGAAAAAAAGTAGGGAAAACCACTAGACCATTTAGGTGTGATCCGTTATGATTATACAGTGGAAGTGACAAACAGATTCAAGTGTTTAGATCTAATGAACTATGGATGAAGGTTCATAACACTGTACAGGAGGTGGTGATCAAAACCATCCCCAAGAGAAAGTAATGTAAAAGGAAAAATGGTCATCTGAGTAGGCCTTACACACAGCTGAGAAAGTAAAACTGTGGTGCCAGATTCAATTTGAAGGCTGTTCAAATGCATGATCACTAATGCAGCACTGTAGCTCTTCAGGATAGCAATTATTATACCCAGTATTTATAAATGAAAAAAAGTAGGGCTCTGAAAAGCATAGTAACTTATCCAGGGTCTAACAAGTTGTATGTGCTTAACCCAGATTAGGTTACAGCTGTGCCTAATCCCAGGCTTTTCCCACTGCAGAGCTCAGGAAAAACCTGTCTTAATGAGATGTGGGATTCAATACAGCCTTATCCCTTAATCAACAATTCTCACAGCCTGCAATTAAAAATTATTTTGTCCAGGTGCATGTAGTCTGTGAACTATGTATAACTTTTACTTTCTTCATTTTATAAGTTGTCTATTTGGTAGATAAAAATAATAATTTCATTTATAATGAAAATGACCAATATTTCAATAAATACTGGGCTTCCCTGGTGGCTCACATGGTAAAGAATCCACCTGTAATGCAGGAAAACCTGAGTTTGATCCCTGCTTAGGTAAATCCCCTGGAGACGGGAGTGGCTCCCCTCTTGACTATTCTTGTTTGGAGAATCCCATGGACAGAGGAATCTGGTGGGCTTCAGTCCATGAGGTCACAAAGAGTCTAGTATGTTGACTGCATGAATAATGACTGTTGTTATTCACTTGCTCAATCATGTCCAACTGTTTGCAACACCATGGATGGCAGCATGCAAGGATTCCCTGTTCTTCACTACCTCCCAGAGTTTGCTCAAACTCAATGTCAATTGAGTCGATGATGCATCCAACCATTTCATCCTCTGTCACACAATTCTTCTCCTGCTCTCAATCTTTCCCAGATTTAGAGCCTTTTCAACTGAATTGGCTCTTCACATCAGTGTCCAAAGTATTGAAGCTTCATCATCAAGTCAGTCCTTCCAATGAATATTGAGCATTGATTTCCTTTAGAATCAACTCATTTGATCCTGCAGTCCAAGGGGCTCTCAAGACTTTTCTTCAGTACCACAGTTGAAAACATTATTTTTTTGGTGCTCAGCCTTCTTTATGGTCCAACTCTCATATCCCTACATGGCTACTGGAAAACTATAGCTTTGACTATATGGACCTTTGATAGCAAAGTGATATCTCTGCTTTTTAATAAGATGTCTAGGTTTGCCATAGCTTTTCTTTCTAGGAACAAGTGTCTTTTAATTTCATGGCTGCTGTTGCCATCCTCAGAGATTTTGGAGCTCAATAAAATAAAGTATGTTACTGTTTCCATTGTTTCCCCATCTATTTGCCATGAAGTGATGGTATCATCTTAGTTTTATGAATGCTGAGTTTTAAGCCAGCTTTTTCACTCTCTTCTTTCACCTTTATCAAGAGGCTCTTTAGTTCCTCTATGCTTTCTGCCATAAGAGTAGTGTCATCTGCATATCTGAGGCTATTGATATTTCTGGCAGCCTGGATTTCAGTTTGTGGCTTCATCCAACCAGGCATTTCATATGATGTATTCTGCATATAAGTTAAATAAGCAGAGTGACAATATACAGCCTTGACCTACTCCTTTCTCAATTCTGAGCCAGTCTTTTGCTCCATTTCCAGTTCTAACTATTGCTTCTTGACCTGCATACATGTTTCTAAGGAGACAAGTAAGATGATCTGGTATTCCCATCTCTTTAATAATTTTCCACAGTTTTTTATGATCGACACAAATCAAAGGTGTTAGCATAGTCAGTGAAGCAGACGTAGATATTTTACTGGAATTCTCCTGCTTTTTCTATGGTACAACAGATTTTGCCAATTTGATTTCTGGTTCCTCTGCCTTCTCTAAATCCAGCTTGTACATCTGGAATTTCTTGGTTGAAGCCTAGCTTGAAGGTTTTTGAGCAATACCTTGCTAGCATGTGAAATGAGTACAACTGTGTGGTAGGTAGTTTGAACATTCTTTGGCATTTCCCTTCTCTGGGATTGGAATGAAAACTGACCTTTTCTAATCCCATGGCCACTGTTGAGTTTTCCAAAGTTGTTGGCATATTGACTGCAGTACTTTAATTATGCATAGGTTTTAATTATTGAACTTTCTTAATACAGAGCAAAATGTTACTTTCTTTTGTATTTAAAATTATATATGCTAACTTCAGAACTCAATATTAAAATAAATGTGATCTGTAAACTTTTCCTGGTTTCTTCTTTCACATTCAATGAAGATACCTCAATTGTACATATTTATGAGAATCAAAAAATAGACAGCAGGGAAAAATCTAATGGGGATATATATTTGTTAATTAGATAGATTAAGTTTTCAATTAATTAAAATACCTCTAAATCTCCAAGGTCTTTTGTGTTCTTCACTTATATGAACCTAAACCCATCTATTATTTATAAAATTCAATCTTTCCAGATGCAGAATATCTAAATATATTTAGTGAATGTTGTTAACATCAATTCAAGAAATAGCAACCAAAAATTATCTACTCTTAGTTGTATCCTTAATATAAGTGTGTCATCTAGTAATACAAAGCTATTTTCTTATTTGCTGCATCTCTCACTCCAGATTCTGTTTTAAAGCATGAAGTAAGGTATATGGTGATTACAGCCATGAAATTAAAAGATGGTTACTCCTTGGAAGGAAAGTTAATGCAAACCTAGATAGCATATTCAAAAGCAGAGACATTACTTTGCCAACTAAGGTCCGTCTAGTCAAGACTATGGTTTTTCCAGTAGTCATGTATGGATGTGAGAGCTGGACTGTGAAGAAAGCTGAGCACCAAATAATTGATGCTTTTGAACTGTGGTGTTGGAGAAGACTCTTGAGAGTCCCTTGGACAGCAAGGAGATCCAACCAGTCCATTCTGAAGGAGATCAGCCCTGGGATTTCTTTGGAAGGAATGATGCTAAAGCTGAAACTCCAGTACTTTGGCCACCTCATGTGAAGAGTTGACTCGTTGGAAAAGACTCTGATGCTGGGAGGGATTGAGGGCAGGAGGAGCAAGGGACAACAGAGGATGAGATGGTTGGATGGTATCACCAACTCAATGGGTGTGAGTTTGGGTGAACCCCTGGATTTGGTGATGGACAGGGAGGCCTGGCGTGCTGCAGTTCATGAGGTTGCAAAGAGTGGAACACAACTGAGTGACTGAACTGAACTGAAGGTATCTGGTGGCTTCGTTTTTTGCAGTCAATCCTAACTCTGCATATTTAGGTACTGTACGATATTGGACAGATCAGATAACTGTTTGGAGTCTCAGTGTTCTACAAAATGAATGTTAGAGTGTTTTCCAGTTTTTAATAACTAGATTATATAAAATTAAATATATGTTGTTACTTCTATAATTTGATTGTATCTCATTTTGTTTTTCTTAAAACCCCTTATTATTTCACAAAGGAAATAATTGTTTTAAAGTTTGCTACCAGCAATAGCAGTCACCTCACACCAATAATTTTATGAAGCCTTCTTATGAAAAGCTTGTCATCCAGTTATCTTCCTCTTCTATGGAGAATATAGGAATATGTTAAGAGGAGAGGAAAATTAGTTCAGCAATTAATATAGAACTATTTAGCCAGTTAATGACAACAAGGTAGTATATAGAATACAGTTTTGCAAATATATTTTGAGATATATTTTTCAACTTTTAATGATTCGCTATTATTATGTTTAGAAACAGGACAAAACACTCTTTTAGTATATTGCCATCAGTGATTACACAATATAATCCACTGATGTCTCCTTAGAGTGTATGCATTTCCTAAATCAAGCATGTTTATGATTCCAGAAGTATATGCAGACATTTTGACAGTGAGCAGACCTTATTGATCCATCAAAGAATTGTAGTTTTGTTATTAGACAAATAGAAGATCTACATTTGCATGGCTATTTTCATGTTATTTTTGGTGACATTTATCTTTTTAAACAGAAATGCTAATTCTTATCATAAAATAATACTGAAATATATTCTCTGTGATTCACCCATCTCATTTTTCCCTTTTCTTTGTATTTATATTTCTGTCTCATTTATTTTTCTCATGCTAGGGCCTATATCATTTATGTCCCTTTGTTGACTTCAGCTTCCAAATTCAGAATCTATGATCATCTCTTCAGCTAAAATGTCAGGCCTCATGTGCATTTTCACGTATATTGTTTATTACTCACAACAATTATAGGAATTAAGGTCTACTGCCCACATTTGAATGTAGTATGTAGAAGGACTTCCCTGGTGGCTCAGATGGTAAAGAATTCACCTGCAACTCAGGAAACCTGGGTTCAATCTCTGGATTGGGAAGATCCTCTGGAGGAGGGCATGACAACCCACTCTAGTATTTTTGCCTGGAGAATCTCCATGGACAGAGGAATCTGATGTGCTACAATTCATGCGCTCGCAAAGAGTAGGACACCACTGAGCAACTAAGCATAGCACAGCACATGTAGCAAGGCAAGAAACTGAATTCAGACCCTTTAACTCCAAGTCTAGAGTTCCTTCCACTGCAACAGAGATGGCCTGAGATTCATTAATATTATTTGCTTGTTTGTTCACTTGTTCATTCATTCACTCACCATTCATTGGTGATCAAAGACAGGAATCAAACACTATAGTTTTTAATGACTGGTGCTAATGAGTGTTTGTGGCATTGGGGTCAGTGTTAGAGGCACACTGAGTGGCAGTTAACTGTTTGTGTAATATAGCCCCCAAGTCAGCATCCAGCATGGGTTCATCACGTATTCTATCAAGCCTGTTCGTCACACATGCTAAAGAAACTTCTATGGCTTTGGGAGCTGTTAGACTCGGGTTTAAAAATGTGAGTAAGACAAAATTCTTGTTTTTGAAGAACTTACATTTTAGTAAAAGGGCTATCAATGGAGGGAGATTTGAGTTCTGTGATAGTCAGGATTATTAATATGATAATCAGTCTCCCCAAATGGCTCCCCTAATATTCTGATATCCCTCAGGTTCCTGGTAATTCTGACTTTTAACTGCCCTATCTTTAGCCCCTTTTTTTCAGTTATATTACTCTCAAACCCTTAAACTAGTTAGAAACATGCTATGTAAAATTCATCTTTACTCTTCATGATTCCCCCAAATTTTATTGTTTGTATATGGCTCCTTTGATAGATATAAATCTTCAAGCAAATAAATCTTATTTTTTGTTCTCATTTTGCAACCTATACTTGAGTCAGGGGGAATACTAGACCACCCTACCTGTCTCTTGAGAAACCTGTATGTGAGTTAAGAAACAACAGTCAGAACTTGACATGGAACAAATGACTGGTTCATAATTGGAAAAAGAGTATGGCAAAGCTATATATTGTTACCTTGCTTATTTAACTTATATGCCGACTACATCAAGTGAAATGCCAGGCTGGATGAATCACAAGCTAGAATCAAGATTGCCAGGAGAAATATCAACAACCTCAGATACACAGATGATACCATTCTAATGGCAGAAACAGAGGTACAACTAAAGAGTCTCTTGATGAAGGTGAAAGAGGAGAGTGAAAAAGCTGACAGAAAACAGCAAAATTCTGTAAAGCAATCATCCTTCAATAAAATATAAATTAATTAAAAAATAAATCTCAACATTCAGAAAGCTAAGATCATAGATCATGGCAAGTAGAAGGGGTAAAGGTGAAAAAAGTGACAGATTTTATTTTCTTGGGCCCCAAAATCATTGTGGACAGTGACTTCAGCCATGAAATTAAAATATCTTTGCTCCTTGGAAGAAAAACTATGACAAATCTAGATAGTGTATTAAAAAGCAGAGACATAATTTTGCTGACAAAGGTCCATATAGGCAAAGCTATCTTTTTTCCAGTAGTCATGTACAGATGTGAGAGTTGGAATGTAAAGGATGCTGAGCTCTGAAGAATTGATGATGCTCAATTGAATGATGATACTGAAAAGACTCTTGAGAGTCCTTTGGACTGCAAGATCAAACCAGTCAATCCAAAAGGAAATCAACCCATAATAGTCATTGGAAACTTTGGTGCTGAAATTGAAGATGTAATAGTTTGGCCAACTGATGCAAAGAGCTGATTCATGGGAAAGACCCTAATGCTGGGAAAGAGACTGAAGACAAAAGGAGAAGGGAGCAGTAGAGGATGAGATGGTTAGATAGTGTCACCAACTCAATGGGCATGAATCTGAGCAGACTCTATGAGAGATGGAGGACAGAGGAGTCTGGCATGTACCGGTTGCATAGAGTCAGACACAATTTACTGGCTGAACAACAACAACTTAAAGTAGATTATACTAAAGAGTCCTTTTCACTTGACATTTTAAAATGTTTTATATATAAATAGCAAAAATGGAATGAGACTTTAGAGTTAATATAAACACAATGTGGAAAAGATAATGTAAGCTCTTTTTCTTTGCATTTTTGAGCATGCAAATTTTTGCCTTGTATTTTGACCCATAATTATCAAGTGCATAGTGACTTTCTCTTTTAAGAGAAACCAACCAGGAGAGTATTTTGCTGATACAAAATGCTTATAAATACATTCTCTGAGTTTTGTATGAGCTCAACCCTATTTATTTTGAAACTTCAATAGATATTTATTTTTTCATGGGGTCACTCTTTTTAGGGAAGCATGAGATTCTTGAATATATCCATAGTGCTCAAGAAGATCCATTAATTGTGCATTGAATAGAAAGAGAGACTTGTTCTTCATTTTCCCTGTCCCTTGAGACTCAACACTAATGTTTAGAGCTTTATTAATTGGCATTTGAAGCTCTTCTTATATAGGAGGATGACTATTATGTTTCCCTTTCCCAAGATGTAGAACTGTACAAGTAAATGAACAAGAAAAAGAGAAGGTATATGACAACTATTGCAAAGATGTTCCCTTTAATTTTTTTGTTGTTTTATATAAGAATATAGTTGATTTACAATGTTATGCTNCATTTGAAGCTCTTCTTATATAGGAGGATGACTATTATGTTTCCCTTTCCCAAGATGTAGAACTGTACAAGTAAATGAACAAGAAAAAGAGAAGGTATATGACAACTATTGCAAAGATGTTCCCTTTAATTTTTTTGTTGTTTTATATAAGAATATAGTTGATTTACAATGTTATGCTAATTTCAGGTATACAGCAAAATGTTCAATTATATATATATATATATATACATACATTTTTTATGTCAAATTCTTTCCCTATATAGATTATTACAGAATATTAGGTAGAGTTCCCTGGACTATACAGTAGATCCTTGCTGATTATCTATTTTATATATAATAGTGTATATATATTAATCCCTTGAATCCTGCCATTTTTGGAATTTGCCCATTTTTGAGGGGTATATATATTTAAATATATGTGTTTGTGATCTAATTAATGTACATACCAATAATTTGTTTTTATTCAATATAAAATAGTCTCCATTCATCCTCTGCTTGTAAGATAGGTACATTTATTTAAAACTATCTGTGCTGTGTTCTCTACTCAGCATAATTTTCCGTTTTATTTATTAAAAAAGTAGAAGGTTTGTATTGACAAAGCAGTGGCATCTATTCCACACTTTTTCTGGCCCATTTCTCAAAGTTGTACATTAATTAGAACATTTAGTATTTGAATAAAGCATTAAATTATAAAGAGAACAGTTAACATTATAAGATGACAGTACCTTAACATATTTTAAATGCAATGGAAGTTTGGAAATTCTATGTCTTTTTCCACAGTTTGCTAATAAAATGCAAATGTAAGTATGTCCAGACCACAAATAAATAAGAATATTTGATTCTGTCATGGGCACATGGTTATATTGTGGTAGGTTGCTATATTTTTATATTTGAAATTTCGGTGATTTGTGGTTGGCTCTAAAGAAAAGGGACACCAAATATGGCATAATTTACTAACCTCAATCTTTAACTCAGGTTTTCTGCTCCTTCCTGTCCTTAAGCAAACAGGTGGCTCTGTAAGTAAGCTCCATGCAAATAAATGCTACTTACTGGAAATAGAGAAAATCCTAATGGAAAGAAATCTTTTTGCTGGTATTTCTTGAACTGAGGTAACTTCCTCTATGCTACACCCAAGAAGATGTGTTTAACTGAAATGCTATAAAAGGTAAACTTTACAGTTTATCATTTAGGCCAGTGACCCAGAAAATCTGAGGGTTCTTCACTGCTACTAGGTTATGAGATCCTCATCATTCTGTTTGGATAACCACAGCATTTTTCTAACTGAACTCCCTGCACTAAATTCATACCCACTGAGTCATCTTTCACATTTCTACTAAATGATATAGTGTTCTGTTTCCTCAGTTTTGTACCCGTCTATTTCTCTTATCAGCTACAATATAATCAAGTGCTTAGCCTTGTACCAGATAGCCCCTAAAAAACTTGATAGATTAGTTTTTTGTCTCATTTTCTCCTTCTTTCTTAGTCAGTAAAAACTCTTAAGTAGCCAGGAACCATTAGAGACAAATGAAACTCAGTCCTGCTATCAGTAACATAGAGTGCACTCATCATTTAAGAAAAAATGTGAATCCTCTCTAGAAACATGCCCTTACCTTCAGTTAACTTATATCCATCCTCCTTCCACCTATCCATAGCAGGTATATAATTTGTACATAATTGTTTTATTTGTTTATGTGACTTGTACATAATATACCTTAAAAGTAATCCACTCCTTCAATAAACATTATTCAGCATTAATTGTGTGTTAATCACTGGTCTTAGCCCAAAAGTACTTTGGATCCCTGCCAGCCTTCCCCAATGGCATGGATTTCCCACGTCTGGCAACGTGTCCATCAGTTCAGTTCAGTTCAGCCTCTCAGTTGTGTCCGATTCTTTGCGACCCCATGAATCGCAGCACGCCAGGCCTCCCTGTCCATCACCATCTCCCGGAGTTCACTCAGACTCACGTCCATCGAGTCAGTGATGCCATCCAGCCATCTCATCCTCAGTCGTCCCCTTTGCCTCCTGCCCCCAACCCCTCCCCGCATCAGAGTCTTTTCCGATGAGTCAGCTCTTCGCATGAGGTGGCCAAAGTACTGGAGTTTCAGCTTTAGCATCATTCCTTCCAAAGAAATCCCAGGGTTGATCTCCTTCAGAATGGACTGGTTGGATCTCCTTGCAGTCCAAGGGACTCTCAAGAGTCTTCTCCAACACCACAGTTCAAAAGCATCGATTCTTCGGCGCTCAGCCTTCCTCACAGTCCAATTCTCACACCCATACGTGACCACAGGAAAAACCATAGCCTTGACTAGACGGACCTTAGTCGGCAAAGTAATGTCTCTGCTTTTGAATATACTATCTAGGTTGGTCATAACTTTTCTTCCAAGGAGTAAGCGTCTTTTAATTTCATGGCTGCAGTCACCATCTGCAGTGATTTTGGAGCCCCCAAAAATAAAGTCTGACACTGTTTCCACTGTTTCCCCANTCTAGGTTGGTCATAACTTTTCTTCCGAGGAGTAAGCGTCTTCTAATTTCATGGCTGCAGTCACCATCTGCAGTGATTTTGGAGCCCCCCAAAATAAAGTCTGACACTGTTTCCACTGTTTCCCCATCTATTTCCCATGAAGTGATGGGACCGGATACCATGATTTTTGTTTTCTGAAAGTTGAGCTTTAAGCCAGCTTTTTCGCTCTCCTCTTTCACATTCATAAAGAGGCTTTTTAGCTCCACTTCACTTTCTGCCATAAGGGTGGTGTCATCTGCATATCTGAGGTTATTGATATTTCTCCCGACAATCTTGATTCCAGCTTGTGTTTCTTCCAGTCCAGCGTTTCTCATGATGTACTCTGCATATAAGTTAAACAAGCAGGGTGACAGTATACAGCCTTGACGTACTCCTTTTCCTACTTGGAACCAGTCTGTTGTTCCATGTCTAGTTCTAAGTGCTGTTTCCTGACCTGCATACAGATTTCTCAAGAGGCAGGTTAGGTGGTCTGGTATTCCCATCTCTTTTGCATGATTTTCAATGTTGTTGCATTTCTGTTCCCCAGTCACACAATAGCACCTTCTAACCCTGTGCCAGCTCCTATCCCAAAGAGCTTAGAGGATGCTGTGCCAAGTCAGTTCTTCACAAAAAATGGAGCTAGCAGGGGTGCTGTGCCTGTAGATCTGTTTGTAGGTCCTCACTTTTCCTCTTATTCATACAACATAAATTATTATTTGTCTTGTCTGACTGGACAAGTGACTATTGGCAGCCATGAAATGCCAATTATATTCTGAATTTCTATCACCTATATACAGATTAAGTTAAAAGAAAAATTGTTGAGATCTAGAATGTTAAGCATCAACAAATCAGAATTATATCATTTAAAGACTAGAAGAAAATTTACACTTGAAACAATGAAATCCAAACCCTCCATGAGCTGGGCTCAAGGTCACACAATCAAGTGAAATATACAGAAAGCAATAAATGTGAAGGTGTAGGATAGTGTTTTAATTTGCATGTAAAAAACACCCAAGGTTTAAAAAGACTTATCCATGTAATAAATGTTGTTTGCACAAGAGATAAATCAATTATTCCTTTTCTAGTGGATTTGTAAAGTCCTACCTTGGAGAAGACGTAATGCCCATATTTTTACCCTACTCTGCTCATTTGAAAAGAGCAACGTGTNAAACACCCAAGGTTTAAAAAGACTTATCCATGTAATAAATGTTGTTTGCACAAGAGATAAATCAATTATTCCTTTTCTAGTGGATTTGTAAAGTCCTACCTTGGAGAAGACGTAATGCCCATATTTTTACCCTACTCTGCTCATTTGAAAAGAGCAACGTGTTGTCTGCAGAGGTAGAAAGGCTCCTTCTGGCTCTGTGGGTGGGCAACTCAGAAGAGATGCAACCATTATAGCAATTTTTACAGCTGAACAAGAAGTAGTGTTGACTGATTTTATCTCCATAAGTTATGAAAGCGTGCAGTTCACACCCAGATACATAGACTGCCAAGGAAAATACATTTAACCCGTTGACCTATCCCTGCTCCACCGTGTGGTCTGAAGAGTTTAACATTTTTAGTTTCAGAGGCAAGTGATTGTGTTTTAATTTTAAGGAATAACAGAAAATTGCACTGCAAACAAACTCCAAGGAATAATTTAAGAAATAATGAGTTTGTTGTGCAGAGAAAACAACACATGATGCTATGATTACTTTCAATTCATGAATGCAAAAATATGTGCAATATTTATTACAAGTAAATACATGATCTGAATTACATATCCAGCCAACCATATAAATATTTCTAAAATTAACAATATATAATTTGACAATTATGAAGTAGTTTTTGAAAATGCCAAGAATAACAGTTTCTGTATTTATTTTTATTCTATTAGTAAAATAGATATATTTAACACTGTCACCTTAGATATATGTCCAAATTGGCTTAAAAATGATTTTTTTTCAATATTAACTGAAATATTATTGTTTATATTTAGGAAACATGTTTTTCTCCAGTGACTACTTAATCATAGCATTTTAACTCACTTTCATTTGACAAGATTATTCTTGATACCTAACATATATAGTACTTAGGTTGTACAAACTGCTGCTGCTGCTGCTAAGTCGCTTCAGTCATGTCTGACTCTGTGAGACCCCATAGACTGCAGCCCACCAGGCTCCTCTGTCCTTGGGATTCTCCAAGGGTTGCCATTTCCTTCTCCAATGCATGAAATTGAAAAGTGAAAGTGAAGTTGCTCAGTCGTGTCCGACTCTTAGTGACCCCATTGACTCCAGCCTACCAGGCTTCTCCATCCATGGGATTTTCCAGGCAAGAGTACTGGAGTGGGCTGCCATTGCCTTCTCTGGTTGTACAAACTAGCAAGATAAAATTATTTTTCTCAATGATACAAAATCTGTTTCTAATTCCTAGCTGTACATAGTAGCAGGGTTTTTCGAAGGTTGCAAGTGTGTCCATTAATACATTGTTTCTTCCTCTGAAGTTACTATGTAAACTAAAAAACTCTAATATATATGTATGTGTATGTGTGAGGGTGTTTATGAAGAGACTGCAGTGTATTTTCACTATATATTATACATAAGATTTATTTTGAGTAACCTGATTCTGTTTCAGGGCAGATTGGTCATAGATCACTTTCATGGTTGATATAAACTGATCCCTTTAAACTGAATACATGATAAATTCCTTCTCTAAGACTTCAAAGGTATGAGCTACCTTTCAGTTGTTCATTCATTTGTGAAGGTTTAGGCTTGGTTCTATGAATTGGGGGGAAAATTGCAATTCATGATACCAAGAAATGAGCATAGACTTCTTGCCATGCAACATTGAATTTGTGAATCTAACCTGAATATGTAATGTGAGTTTCCTAAATTTGTTGGCAAGTTCCTCTTTTATGAAATCACTGAAGCTCAAGGCTCTATTAGATACACATGTTGACACTTCGGTGCCTTAAAAATGTAACTGTTCATTGAAGAAAATGATAAAACAGACAGAACATTTGTACAGTTTAACAGTATTTGGAGCCTCTTGGTTACATTATCCAAATTTCCTTAGGAGCTTTCAAGACATTAAGGTGAAGAATGTATTTATAATTACATAGCCTGTCAGTAGACAGTACATATGCAGGATCTAAAATATTAAATAGGTTCTGATAACTTACTATAGCTAAATACTTGCTCATAAAACTGCTGATTGTTATTGGATGTTACTTTTTGTCATTTTCCTGGTGACAGTTTTATGCTATAGCATTTTGCTGAAATAAGGTAAAAAAGGATTAATGAATTACAGATCACTGCTATAGTAAGAGATAATACTGGTAATATAACATATTTACATGCTGCTTTACAGTGACTGGGTAGTAAAATATAAAGATGTCATTTGTTTATTTTCTGAAAGAACTCTAGACCCCAAGCTGTAGTTGTTTCCCCATTTGATCTTCTAACAGCAGTGTGCTGAATTGGGACAGAAGGCATAGAGCTAAGAAAAATATCTTGGTATTTTCTAGTCTCCATTGAACAGGGCTGCCGTCTATGGGGTCGCACAGAGTCGGACATGACTGAAGTGACTTAGCAGCAGCAGCAGCAGCATTGAATAGGGATAAATTCTAGTTAAAGTCATGGTGAAGGAAGCCTTGAAAGGAAAAACAAAGAAAAAATAGCCAAAGGTAAATGAAAGCATCGATGTCTTCATGACTTGGAAAGTTAGCCCCAGTTCTCCATGGTAATAGTTTCTACTCACATCATGTGGAACCCCTCCATTCCCAAGGATGTGAAGGGAATTTCTTCTTTCCTGGTCTAGGAAGAAATGGTGTGGGTAGAATGGTGTTGCTTAAACTTTGAGACAACTGCTAAGTGTCCTATTGCTTTTGGTGGTTGTTCTTTCCCCCAGAAATTCTTATTTATTCAGGAGATTTATCTGAGGATATGCTCTACTTATAATGTTACAGGGTGATTTTTGTTTGGGAGTCAGAGTTGAAGAAAAAGAAGATGAGAGCCAGAAAACAGAGCCATGGCCCTAATTGATCCCACACATCAGAACTGAAATTTAGTCTGCCATTCTTACGACCTGTCCAGAGTTTAAGTGGAGAGGCAATTATAGCACTGAGGAAATATATTCTCTTTTGCATCAGTATTTTGAAACAAACATAAATATGTCCCTTATTGATTGAATATTAAGTGTGTTTTTTTTTTTTTTTTTCCCAGTGGGAAGTGATCTAAACAAGCATACTGAGGTGTAGTCAGGTTATTGAAGGTATTTCTCTGTCTTTGTCTCTGATTCTTTCTATAAGAAAAAAACTGTGACTCTACAAAGATATTATGTACGTGTGGGGGAAGAGCAACATTTCATCCAGGAAAGGCAATATTAAGAAACATCATTTTAATTAAAATAGGACATGCATATCTGTATAAAATGCTAATGAAAGCTTTATAAAATACTTTTAAGTTGAAGTAAAGACTGCTATCTGGAAAAAAAACTTTCATGACTAAAGTCATAGACTCGTTTTTTGAGACTGCATGAAACTGAAAGATTAACTTCTAGGAAGCAACAGTAGATCAATATGACTCTGCTTATCTGATATTACATTTAGTCCTTCTAACTAGTCAAGGGAATTGAAACCTCTTTACCAGCTAAGTTTGAGCCACCTGAGAGCACACATAAATATCATTTTTAAGCCTCCTTTTGGACCCTGTTTCATATCCAAGGAAAATTCTGTTTAAATGAATTAGATGAATTTACCATCAGAATTCATTTTTAAATCTTAAAGGCATTTTGTAAAAACTATATCATTGAAAATTTTTAAAAAGTAAACAAATTTTTGAGATGTGTTATAGTTTCAAATGGTCACCATTAAACCTTGCCTCAGAACTTGATTCTTACATATGGCAGAGCACACTCTTTCATTTATTTTTAGAAATCACTTTTCATGAATCAGTTCCTATATTCACCCAGTCAGAAGAAAAAGGTCATATTTTTCCAAAGATCTTTAACACTGGAGTTATTTTAAAACAGAGTTTGGAAAAGGAGAGCAAGCTGGATGTTGGAGAATACAAAATGGCGAATGAGTCCCAAGATGGTACTTTAAAGTACATTGTAAGGATAGAAATTAGATACTAAAATTTGAAGGGGATAAATCTTAATCCAATGATTTTATATGAGTTTAATTTTAGCATGACTTTCTGTTACTGTGATGATTTTACAAGCATATGTTTTAAGAGTGTGAAGAAGGACTATAATAAGGAACTGTTTGCAGAACATAACATTTGCACACATAATTTAAGGAAAATTGTACATCATAAACTATTTTGGAGTAATTTTAAATATAAAATTCAGCTAATTTAATACAGAATATATTGGTGTTACTAGTTTTATTTCTTAAAAATGTGATCTGAGCACACATATAAGCTTTACTCTCTGAGTGGCTACATCTTTACATATTTAGGAAGAATGACCTCTTTTTTCCAAGGGACTTTCATGATTACATGTTTGTGAAAATAGATGTTGCTTAACAAGATTTTGCCCTGGAATGGGAAACGGCAACCCACTCCACTATTCTTGCCTGAAGGATTCCATGGACAGAGGAGCCTGGTAAGCTACAGTCCATGAGGTCGCAGAGAGTCAGACACAACTGAGTAACTGAGTGACTGAGCATAACAGGAGTTTGAGACAAGAATTCTTGATTCCCAGTGGTATAAATAACAGTAATATATAAAATGTAATATCTGCCCTCAGATTCGGGGAAGGCAATGGCACCCCACCCCAGTACTCTTGCCTGGAAGGTCCAATAGACGGAGTAGCCTAGTGGGCTGCAGTCCATGGGGTTGCTAACAGTCAGACAGACTGAGCGACTTCACTTTCACTTTTCTCTTTCATGCATTGGGGAAGGAAATGGCAACCCACTCCAGTGTTCTTGCCTGGAGAATCCCAGGGATGGGGGAGCCTGGTGGGATGCCGTCTATGGGGTCACACAGAGTTGGACATGACTGAAGTGACAGCAGCAGCAGCAGCAGCCCTCAGATTACAATGAACTTTTACATTTTTCTCATATTCAATTTTGTGAATATTAAATCATAACACTTGAATCAAAGGCACAAACATTATTATTTTAATTCCTGGAAAAAAAAATAAAACCTAACAGGAAACTGTGTAAACATTTTAGAGTAAAAAATAAAGCCTTTAAGTCTTTGAAGTCATCATATAATACCATTAAATGTTACTGAAAATCCAATGAAATGGCTGTGGTGGGAATTATAAGGAAAAAAAAGTGTTGATAAAACCATGTTGCTATCTTTGAAACTTGATAACAGTCACTGTGAAATCTATATTAATACAATAAATGAAAAAGCTAAAATCAGTTCACTGAAGGTAAAATCATTATCCAGAAAAGACTAACTCCATTCCACTGAGTAGGGAGTATAATTCCTATGAGTGTAAATGTAGTCACGCATTTTCATAAATATAGATGATATATCCCCCATTCATTCTAGTCCAGAAGAATTCATTCTCTTGGCAAGCAAAATTATTTAAAGGAAATATATCTTTATTTTGAGTGGTCATAGATAACTATATGTTGAGACAACTATAAATTAATGAAATTCTCTTTGAAAGTACATTGCAATAATCACTCTCTTCTGAGATATGTATTCCAGAGGATTTGACTGGAATACAGATAATAGCAGCTGACTTTTAAAATCTGTCCAATATCAGCTTGGGGGAAACAGTCCTATTTATATCTATCAAATTCATTCAGTTCTTTATTCTCAAATAATTGATGCAATGATGCATCAGGCACATAGTAGGCTCTGGAGACAGAAGACCAAATGAAAGAGAAGGCTGCATTTATTCCCAGTAAAGATCGTGAAAAGAATAATTGCAGTGAAAGAGGTTTTGTCAGGAAAACCAGCTGGGAAGTTCAAAAGGAGAAACAGTGAGCTCTCTGTAGTTTTATGAGAAGTTCACACTGAAAATAACTTTTGAGATACATTTGAAGAAAGAGTAGAAGTCAATTAAAAGATGAGGATTTTTGTTGCTTAAGTGGTTGGCTAGAGAAGAAAGTCTTCTAATTGGCAATAGTAAACGGCCAGTAGAGGCGGCGGGAGGAGAAGTAAGATAGTGCTTTGTGTCTCAGTGTTTTTGTTTATTTGTTTGACTGTTTTTTAAAGACGTATGTCCATGAAAACCATTTCTCCAAAATAGAGTATAAGCCTTAAAGTGCAAAATATAAGTTATTTCAATAATGAGTATTAATTATAGACTTGCTTTTTGTGTCTCAGGATCATTAAATTGACAAGTTATGATTTTGGGCTGGAGGAGAAAGTAAAACTTTTAAGAATTATTGGGTTTCCCTGATGGCTCAGTTAGTAAAGAGTCCATTTGGAATTCAGGAGGCCCTAGTTCGATTCCTGAGTCTGGAAGATCCACTGGAGAAGAAATAGGCTACCCATTCTAGTATTCTTGGGCTTCACTTGTGGCTCAATTGGTAAAGAACCCACCTGCAATTTAGGAGACCTGGCTTCAATCCTTGGGTTGGGAAGATTCCTGGAGAAGGGAGAGGCTACCCTCTCCAGTATTCTGGCCTGGAGAATTCCATGGACTGTATAGTCCATGGGGTCGCAGATCACAACTGAATGATTTGGGGCAGGAGGAGAAAGTAAAATTCTTAAGAATCATTATAAATACAGGTGAACAATATTGCCAATACTGACTGAGTTGAAGAGCAGTGGAACTGTGATATCATGTAGCAAAGCTTATATTTAGTGTGATAGCTTAATAACCTGGCCTATTTGACAGATCTCTTTCTCTCTGGTGTTTCATTCCCAGTAAATTTTTTCATTAATTCATAATTAAATAGCTTTCCATTTCTGCCAGTCACTACTGGCCTATTTATATGACATCAAATATGACATGCATGCATATATGTCATATATGACATCCCATAATTCTGGAAATCCACTTGATTAGAGTGTAGAGACTGTAGAGACTGTAATTAATCTATAGAAGGTCATTATCATTGAAAAATACTTACAATAATTTTACTACTATTAGTAAGGTTATTTTGTGTAAGTATAAGAAAATAAAGCATTATGTTTTAAAGTTATATTTAGTAAGACTGTTTTTAGTCTTTGATGGTATAAAACTTTCATCCATCTCAAACCTATTTCACCATTCTACCTCCCAAAGCTAAGGCATATTCATTACATATTAGGGGCCTCACAGAGTAAAGAGTTAAAAGTACTTTCCAAAAAATAATAAAAAAGACAACCTTTAGTAATGATGAGGAGAATACATTTCACGAGATTTACTATTGAGATGGAAGATTTAATGTCAGTTCCATAAAATAGTAGTAAGTTATAATGTTAATATGGAGAAGGAAATGGCAACCCACTCCAGAGTATTCTTGTCTGGAGAATCCTGTGGACAGGGAAGCCTGGTGGGCTGCTGTCCATGGGGTCGCACAGAGGCGGACATGACTGAAGCCACCTTGCATGTGTGCATGCATTGGAGAAGGAAATGGCAACCCACTCCAGTGCTCTTGCCTGCAGAATCCTAGGGACAGGGGAACCTGGTGGGCTGCCATCTATGGAGTCTCAGAGTCGGACATGACTGGAGCGAATTAGCAGCAGTAGCATAAAGTTAATAAATAAATAAATCTATTAGTAGATAAATGCACAGTATTATTTCTTGAACAGTGCAGATATAGTGCTGTTTTGGAATAATGATAACATGCAACACTGTTTCAAAATATATAATTTGTACATGTGTAAGTGGAGAATGTTATGGACCGTTAAACTGATTTATTACCAACATTTTTGACTCTAGTTAAAGATACCTTTCCTTCTCTTTCTTTATCAGGTGCTTTTCTTAGAACAGAATTGAAAATTTGGTTGTAACATTAGCATTTCATTTGCTACATTAAAGTGTAGCAAATGTAGTAAAGTGCTACACATTTAAGTGTCTGGCCACCAAAGACTTTCACCTTCCATGCTTTCTCTCAAAATTGACATATTATTCCCTAAAGTTCTAATGTTGATTTTGTTTTCTGTTAAATCCTACCAGACAGGTTATATTTGAAACCACTGTGAGAATTAAAATGTAACTGAACCCTTATTGCAATGATATCTGACTGCTTCTTAATTTTTCTTTTTAGAATCCTCTAAAAATCCATAACCACTATGCTATAAGTTATACATTTAAATAGGAATAAAGACAAAGAAGACAAATGCTCTGAAAAACTGTTGAGGGTAACATTTTAAATCTGATTATTTCCATCACATCATTGATATCTGATAATTGGTTAGACTGAGAGAGGGGAAAAGGGAGCATACATATGCTGAGTCAGTGGTTGGGTAGTGGTATTGAAGCACTGATTTTGGGGGAATGGGACAAGGTGGACATAAGCATGAAGAAATAATACATAGTGGATTTCATTTATATATATATTTTTTACATTTTCTGATAGCCCAATGTAAATATCTTTATGTTTTCTTACTCTAAAATATGGCTCAACTCTCTTTCTTTGCACTATCAACAAGTGTACACAGTTAACATTAGATTTTTGAAAATTTTTAACAGTATGATTAACTAGTAAACAAAGTAAATATATCAATACACTAAATCCAGAGGTGAATACATGTAGTTCCCATAGTTGGAATGCATAAATAGATCTGCCGTCTATGGGGTCGCACAGAGTCGGACATGACTGAAGTGACTTAGCAGCAGCAGCAGCAGCATTGAATAGGGATAAATTCTAGTTAAAGTCATGGTGAAGGAAGCCTTGAAAGGAAAAACAAAGAAAAAATAGCCAAAGGTAAATGAAAGCATCGATGTCTTCATGACTTGGAAAGTTAGCCCCAGTTCTCCATGGTAATAGTTTCTACTCACATCATGTGGAACCCCTCCATTCCCAAGGATGTGAAGGGAATTTCTTCTTTCCTGGTCTAGGAAGAAATGGTGTGGGTAGAATGGTGTTGCTTAAACTTTGAGACAACTGCTAAGTGTCCTATTGCTTTTGGTGGTTGTTCTTTCCCCCAGAAATTCTTATTTATTCAGGAGATTTATCTGAGGATATGCTCTACTTATAATGTTACAGGGTGATTTTTGTTTGGGAGTCAGAGTTGAAGAAAAAGAAGATGAGAGCCAGAAAACAGAGCCATGGCCCTAATTGATCCCACACATCAGAACTGAAATTTAGTCTGCCATTCTTACGACCTGTCCAGAGTTTAAGTGGAGAGGCAATTATAGCACTGAGGAAATATATTCTCTTTTGCATCAGTATTTTGAAACAAACATAAATATGTCCCTTATTGATTGAATATTAAGTGTGTTTTTTTTTTTTTTTTTCCCAGTGGGAAGTGATCTAAACAAGCATACTGAGGTGTAGTCAGGTTATTGAAGGTATTTCTCTGTCTTTGTCTCTGATTCTTTCTATAAGAAAAAAACTGTGACTCTACAAAGATATTATGTACGTGTGGGGGAAGAGCAACATTTCATCCAGGAAAGGCAATATTAAGAAACATCATTTTAATTAAAATAGGACATGCATATCTGTATAAAATGCTAATGAAAGCTTTATAAAATACTTTTAAGTTGAAGTAAAGACTGCTATCTGGAAAAAAAACTTTCATGACTAAAGTCATAGACTCGTTTTTTGAGACTGCATGAAACTGAAAGATTAACTTCTAGGAAGCAACAGTAGATCAATATGACTCTGCTTATCTGATATTACATTTAGTCCTTCTAACTAGTCAAGGGAATTGAAACCTCTTTACCAGCTAAGTTTGAGCCACCTGAGAGCACACATAAATATCATTTTTAAGCCTCCTTTTGGACCCTGTTTCATATCCAAGGAAAATTCTGTTTAAATGAATTAGATGAATTTACCATCAGAATTCATTTTTAAATCTTAAAGGCATTTTGTAAAAACTATATCATTGAAAATTTTTAAAAAGTAAACAAATTTTTGAGATGTGTTATAGTTTCAAATGGTCACCATTAAACCTTGCCTCAGAACTTGATTCTTACATATGGCAGAGCACACTCTTTCATTTATTTTTAGAAATCACTTTTCATGAATCAGTTCCTATATTCACCCAGTCAGAAGAAAAAGGTCATATTTTTCCAAAGATCTTTAACACTGGAGTTATTTTAAAACAGAGTTTGGAAAAGGAGAGCAAGCTGGATGTTGGAGAATACAAAATGGCGAATGAGTCCCAAGATGGTACTTTAAAGTACATTGTAAGGATAGAAATTAGATACTAAAATTTGAAGGGGATAAATCTTAATCCAATGATTTTATATGAGTTTAATTTTAGCATGACTTTCTGTTACTGTGATGATTTTACAAGCATATGTTTTAAGAGTGTGAAGAAGGACTATAATAAGGAACTGTTTGCAGAACATAACATTTGCACACATAATTTAAGGAAAATTGTACATCATAAACTATTTTGGAGTAATTTTAAATATAAAATTCAGCTAATTTAATACAGAATATATTGGTGTTACTAGTTTTATTTCTTAAAAATGTGATCTGAGCACACATATAAGCTTTACTCTCTGAGTGGCTACATCTTTACATATTTAGGAAGAATGACCTCTTTTTTCCAAGGGACTTTCATGATTACATGTTTGTGAAAATAGATGTTGCTTAACAAGATTTTGCCCTGGAATGGGAAACGGCAACCCACTCCACTATTCTTGCCTGAAGGATTCCATGGACAGAGGAGCCTGGTAAGCTACAGTCCATGAGGTCGCAGAGAGTCAGACACAACTGAGTAACTGAGTGACTGAGCATAACAGGAGTTTGAGACAAGAATTCTTGATTCCCAGTGGTATAAATAACAGTAATATATAAAATGTAATATCTGCCCTCAGATTCGGGGAAGGCAATGGCACCCCACCCCAGTACTCTTGCCTGGAAGGTCCAATAGACGGAGTAGCCTAGTGGGCTGCAGTCCATGGGGTTGCTAACAGTCAGACAGACTGAGCGACTTCACTTTCACTTTTCTCTTTCATGCATTGGGGAAGGAAATGGCAACCCACTCCAGTGTTCTTGCCTGGAGAATCCCAGGGATGGGGGAGCCTGGTGGGATGCCGTCTATGGGGTCACACAGAGTTGGACATGACTGAAGTGACAGCAGCAGCAGCAGCAGCCCTCAGATTACAATGAACTTTTACATTTTTCTCATATTCAATTTTGTGAATATTAAATCATAACACTTGAATCAAAGGCACAAACATTATTATTTTAATTCCTGGAAAAAAAAATAAAACCTAACAGGAAACTGTGTAAACATTTTAGAGTAAAAAATAAAGCCTTTAAGTCTTTGAAGTCATCATATAATACCATTAAATGTTACTGAAAATCCAATGAAATGGCTGTGGTGGGAATTATAAGGAAAAAAAAGTGTTGATAAAACCATGTTGCTATCTTTGAAACTTGATAACAGTCACTGTGAAATCTATATTAATACAATAAATGAAAAAGCTAAAATCAGTTCACTGAAGGTAAAATCATTATCCAGAAAAGACTAACTCCATTCCACTGAGTAGGGAGTATAATTCCTATGAGTGTAAATGTAGTCACGCATTTTCATAAATATAGATGATATATCCCCCATTCATTCTAGTCCAGAAGAATTCATTCTCTTGGCAAGCAAAATTATTTAAAGGAAATATATCTTTATTTTGAGTGGTCATAGATAACTATATGTTGAGACAACTATAAATTAATGAAATTCTCTTTGAAAGTACATTGCAATAATCACTCTCTTCTGAGATATGTATTCCAGAGGATTTGACTGGAATACAGATAATAGCAGCTGACTTTTAAAATCTGTCCAATATCAGCTTGGGGGAAACAGTCCTATTTATATCTATCAAATTCATTCAGTTCTTTATTCTCAAATAATTGATGCAATGATGCATCAGGCACATAGTAGGCTCTGGAGACAGAAGACCAAATGAAAGAGAAGGCTGCATTTATTCCCAGTAAAGATCGTGAAAAGAATAATTGCAGTGAAAGAGGTTTTGTCAGGAAAACCAGCTGGGAAGTTCAAAAGGAGAAACAGTGAGCTCTCTGTAGTTTTATGAGAAGTTCACACTGAAAATAACTTTTGAGATACATTTGAAGAAAGAGTAGAAGTCAATTAAAAGATGAGGATTTTTGTTGCTTAAGTGGTTGGCTAGAGAAGAAAGTCTTCTAATTGGCAATAGTAAACGGCCAGTAGAGGCGGCGGGAGGAGAAGTAAGATAGTGCTTTGTGTCTCAGTGTTTTTGTTTATTTGTTTGACTGTTTTTTAAAGACGTATGTCCATGAAAACCATTTCTCCAAAATAGAGTATAAGCCTTAAAGTGCAAAATATAAGTTATTTCAATAATGAGTATTAATTATAGACTTGCTTTTTGTGTCTCAGGATCATTAAATTGACAAGTTATGATTTTGGGCTGGAGGAGAAAGTAAAACTTTTAAGAATTATTGGGTTTCCCTGATGGCTCAGTTAGTAAAGAGTCCATTTGGAATTCAGGAGGCCCTAGTTCGATTCCTGAGTCTGGAAGATCCACTGGAGAAGAAATAGGCTACCCATTCTAGTATTCTTGGGCTTCACTTGTGGCTCAATTGGTAAAGAACCCACCTGCAATTTAGGAGACCTGGCTTCAATCCTTGGGTTGGGAAGATTCCTGGAGAAGGGAGAGGCTACCCTCTCCAGTATTCTGGCCTGGAGAATTCCATGGACTGTATAGTCCATGGGGTCGCAGATCACAACTGAATGATTTGGGGCAGGAGGAGAAAGTAAAATTCTTAAGAATCATTATAAATACAGGTGAACAATATTGCCAATACTGACTGAGTTGAAGAGCAGTGGAACTGTGATATCATGTAGCAAAGCTTATATTTAGTGTGATAGCTTAATAACCTGGCCTATTTGACAGATCTCTTTCTCTCTGGTGTTTCATTCCCAGTAAATTTTTTCATTAATTCATAATTAAATAGCTTTCCATTTCTGCCAGTCACTACTGGCCTATTTATATGACATCAAATATGACATGCATGCATATATGTCATATATGACATCCCATAATTCTGGAAATCCACTTGATTAGAGTGTAGAGACTGTAGAGACTGTAATTAATCTATAGAAGGTCATTATCATTGAAAAATACTTACAATAATTTTACTACTATTAGTAAGGTTATTTTGTGTAAGTATAAGAAAATAAAGCATTATGTTTTAAAGTTATATTTAGTAAGACTGTTTTTAGTCTTTGATGGTATAAAACTTTCATCCATCTCAAACCTATTTCACCATTCTACCTCCCAAAGCTAAGGCATATTCATTACATATTAGGGGCCTCACAGAGTAAAGAGTTAAAAGTACTTTCCAAAAAATAATAAAAAAGACAACCTTTAGTAATGATGAGGAGAATACATTTCACGAGATTTACTATTGAGATGGAAGATTTAATGTCAGTTCCATAAAATAGTAGTAAGTTATAATGTTAATATGGAGAAGGAAATGGCAACCCACTCCAGAGTATTCTTGTCTGGAGAATCCTGTGGACAGGGAAGCCTGGTGGGCTGCTGTCCATGGGGTCGCACAGAGGCGGACATGACTGAAGCCACCTTGCATGTGTGCATGCATTGGAGAAGGAAATGGCAACCCACTCCAGTGCTCTTGCCTGCAGAATCCTAGGGACAGGGGAACCTGGTGGGCTGCCATCTATGGAGTCTCAGAGTCGGACATGACTGGAGCGAATTAGCAGCAGTAGCATAAAGTTAATAAATAAATAAATCTATTAGTAGATAAATGCACAGTATTATTTCTTGAACAGTGCAGATATAGTGCTGTTTTGGAATAATGATAACATGCAACACTGTTTCAAAATATATAATTTGTACATGTGTAAGTGGAGAATGTTATGGACCGTTAAACTGATTTATTACCAACATTTTTGACTCTAGTTAAAGATACCTTTCCTTCTCTTTCTTTATCAGGTGCTTTTCTTAGAACAGAATTGAAAATTTGGTTGTAACATTAGCATTTCATTTGCTACATTAAAGTGTAGCAAATGTAGTAAAGTGCTACACATTTAAGTGTCTGGCCACCAAAGACTTTCACCTTCCATGCTTTCTCTCAAAATTGACATATTATTCCCTAAAGTTCTAATGTTGATTTTGTTTTCTGTTAAATCCTACCAGACAGGTTATATTTGAAACCACTGTGAGAATTAAAATGTAACTGAACCCTTATTGCAATGATATCTGACTGCTTCTTAATTTTTCTTTTTAGAATCCTCTAAAAATCCATAACCACTATGCTATAAGTTATACATTTAAATAGGAATAAAGACAAAGAAGACAAATGCTCTGAAAAACTGTTGAGGGTAACATTTTAAATCTGATTATTTCCATCACATCATTGATATCTGATAATTGGTTAGACTGAGAGAGGGGAAAAGGGAGCATACATATGCTGAGTCAGTGGTTGGGTAGTGGTATTGAAGCACTGATTTTGGGGGAATGGGACAAGGTGGACATAAGCATGAAGAAATAATACATAGTGGATTTCATTTATATATATATTTTTTACATTTTCTGATAGCCCAATGTAAATATCTTTATGTTTTCTTACTCTAAAATATGGCTCAACTCTCTTTCTTTGCACTATCAACAAGTGTACACAGTTAACATTAGATTTTTGAAAATTTTTAACAGTATGATTAACTAGTAAACAAAGTAAATATATCAATACA
Source organism: Oreotragus oreotragus (assembly GCA_006410675.1). Classification (NCBI taxonomy): domain Eukaryota; kingdom Metazoa; phylum Chordata; class Mammalia; order Artiodactyla; family Bovidae; genus Oreotragus; species Oreotragus oreotragus. The sequence goes on from SJYX01004054.1 coordinate 146,262, forward strand.
CTAAATCCAGAGGTGAATACATGTAGTTCCCATAGTTGGAATGCATAAATAGAAAACTCTTCAGGTATATGTTAATTATTTCTATAAGTTTCATATTGAAAAAGTTACCATTTATACTTTTATCAGAAGTATGGTTCAGCTATTAAAGAATCCACCTGCAATGCAGGAGACACAGGGGATGTGGGTTCAATCCCTGAGCTGAGAAGATGCTGGATGAAGAAGTGGCAACCCAGTACAGTATCCTTGCTGGAAAATCCCAAGGACAGAGAAGTCTGGCTGGCTACAGTCCATAGGGCTGCAGAGTGCAACATGACTGAAGTGACTAGCACACATTCCTGAATATAGTGATTTAGATTTCTGTGGAATTCACATCCTGCAAAACATAAACATATTTTTAAAAAGCAGGTATATTTTATATAGTCACTAATCACCTGTAAATGATTAATATTAGTAATCAGTAAATATGTTTCAGTTGAAATATATCTTTGATATGTTATTATTGCTCCTTTGTTAGAAGGTCATCTTGCTAAGGAAATTATGTTTTAATTATTTTTTATTTGGAAGACTTTTACAGTATTCGTAGTGATGGTAAAAGAGTTGCATATGGGTAAATGAGAATTTGGAATATTAGAGTGATTGTTAAAAATTCCCAGAAAGGGAAAGACTGATATTAGGTCATAAGTGAAACACTGGCCCAAATGAGACATATATATTAACACCTTCATAGTGAAAGCCATGGTAACACTATATTTTTGTTATTTTTGCTGGTATCTGGATATTGAGTGATTAGACTATTTTCCCTAGAATTGCTGTTGGAATAACTAGGTAGCATTCATAGTTGTTGGAAAACAACTAAAACCAACTAGCAAATTGACTTTGATGTGTGCCATCCTTGAAAATGACATTGAACTTCCCCTGAGGAGATATATGTTATTTCTGAGCATTTCAAATGAAATGTGAACACCAAGGACTCACATTTTCTTAGAAGACAGGCAAAGGGGCACAGTAATTTTAAACCAACCTTCTGGCAGTAGAAAAAACAATGAGCTAAGAGCCCAAAGATCCTTCTGCTTACATTTAGTGAAGTACTCATAGAAGTATGCCATTTGTGTTCATTGAAGCTAATTTTTCTCATCAGATAAGTGCTTGGAATGTAATTTTGCTTCTGTTCTGACAGTTTTGTTGATTAACAGAAATTAACATCTGATAATATTGATTGTTAACTATATTATGATTTTGTACAGATGAGGTACATGTTCCTCATATAGGAAAAAATAAAGATATTTTATTATCTTTAAATCATAGCTGAAAATTTTTTTAGTGACACCTAAATCATAGATCCTCATTCATGGACAGCAACTTTCTGATAAATGTTCATTTCATTTCTGAAAATGGTTTTGTTCCAAAAAAGATTATTAAATGGCTAAATAAGTTCATAAAAATCATTAAATTATTGTCATAATTGAAACAGCAAAAATATACATATTTACTTCTATTTTAAGTTGTTTTAGAGAAATAGCAATTGATAATTCCTTTCTTGTCTCAAAGAGTACATTGTTTTCTTTCTATTGTTGTTTTCGTTTAGCAAATATATTGTGTCACTAGCCACCATTTCTGCCATTATCAATAGCATTTTATTTCTAAGGCTTATCTGATCACTTTTCTTCTCCATGGGATCGGTGGCCTGTTCTTGCTAATTAGATAATTTCAAAGAATTTGACCTATCAGTACACACTGGATTTGAATTAGGGTTGTTTTCAAGAAGTACATTTGTTTTCACAATGTATTTAAAAGAGAAAAGATTAGCAATTAATAGATTTCCTGGGTAAGAGCTCACTTTTAAGTATAACTTTAAAAAGAAAGGTTGAAATATTTTCCTTTATTCACCTTAATGACAATAATTTGATAAGCTTTCTCTTAGAAGGAAATGGCAACCCACTCCAGTATTCTTGCCTGAAGAATTTCGTGGACAGGAGAGCCTTGTGGGCTGTAGTCCATGGGGTCGCAAAGAGTCGGACACAACTGAGTGACTAACACTAACATTAACTTGCAAAAAAACAAAGAAATAGATGCTCAGGTACTTATGCTATATATTTTCTCTTATTTTATTCTCACATGCTAAATATGATCTTCATGTAACTGTTTTTAGAAGAAATATTGGAGTGCCAAACCTGCACCCTTTACATAGGAATCTATGCCAAGTCACAGGTTTTCTTTCTTTTTTTTTTCTTTTAATAATTCTACTCTTATGCACCCCATATCACATAGAGTTTGCCCTTGGTATAGATGGAAAAGATTTAAGTGAAAGTTTAATTATAGCCATTTAGAGACAACTTAAAAACTCCTGTCTAATTCACTGGCGTTCTAAAGTAGAGTTGGATGAGGATTTGAAAATTTTAAAACTACTAGTAGATAAGATGCTTACAGGGAGGCTTGTACAGTTTGACTTTTTTTCCAAGGAGAAATAAAAGAATCTGGAGACCTCATAATTAAAGTCTAGGCCTAGGTTAAAAGTTTAAATTTAAGGCCTAGGTTAAAAGTTCAACTCCTTTAGTTGTGCCTTAGAATTTGACGGCTTAATTGACTAGCTTTATATTTATCATTACTGAGACAGCCTTCTAAGAACTTTTTGCTGTACTTTTGATTTGGGACTTTTTTGTTGTGTGTGTTTTCAGAGAGAAATTTATTTTAAATTATTAAAATAATTATATCATTTAATTTCAGTTCTGAAAATAAACCTTACAAAGTCTGGCAAAAAGAAAATTATCTTGAGTTATTGTGAACTCACTTAGAATCTGCTTCAAAAACAGACTTTAAGTTTTCTCTTATTACTTGAGAGCATATATTTTAATCAAATATTTTATGTCACTATAAAACAAAGAAATAGATGCTCAAGTACTTATGCTATATATTTGCTCTTCTTTTATTCTCACACGCTAAATCTCTATTTTTTTCCCATGAGTTCTAATCCTTTATGAATTGTGAGATGTAAACTTGTTCCCCTGAAAAATAGAAGTTAAAGACCCGATTAAGTTGAGGAATGAAAACACTATACTTATTAGAGAAGCTCTTGCCAAGACAATGGTTTTCAAAAGGAAAAATATTTTAATCAGTTTTTAAAAATACAACTTAAAATTATAGTTTCCAAAGAAATAAAATTATTTTTCTACAGGTGTGAGACGAGGTAACAAAATAGTTTTGCAAGCATTATGTGCACTGATAGAAACATTTCTTTGAATTTCTCTTATTGAAGGTTGACATGAATATTTCTTTCTCAACTTGAATCAGGAGTTCATTTCTGTGTCTCACGGAGGAACACAGATAATATCACATCTCCCAGACCATGGAAGAAATGTGATTTTCTCCCTTAAAATAACTACAATCCCTTCTCTCCCTCTTTCTTCCCTACTATACTTATTACGCTTTACCGACTGAGTCGACTTCAATACTTACTACAAAGTTAATTCACTATAGAGATTGTATTGCTTAAGTCGTATCACTTCCAACTTCCTCAGATTGTTTACAGTTGTTTCAGTGTACAGTTTCATGAGATCCCTAAAACAGGATAGTGATATTTAATATCCTCAGATGACATTTGGAAGGACAAAAGTTTTGAAGGTTTTGTCTTGAAATTCCAAATATAGAGCTATCGTTTTATCTAATTTGACTCTGTCTTATTATCCTAGTATTGGGAAGTGAAGGTTGCTCCATCATGTCCAACCCTGCGACCCTATGGAATTTTCCAGGGCAGAATTTGGAGTAGGTAGCTGTTCCCTTCTCCAAGGGATCTTCCCAACCCAAGGATTGAGCCCAGGTATCCTGCATTGCAGGCGGATTCTTCACCAGCTAAGCCACCACGGAAGCCCAAGAATACTGGAGTGGGTAGCCTATCTCTTCTCCAGCAGATCTTCCCAACCCAGGAATAGAACCTAGTTCTCCTGCATTGCAGGTAGATTCTCTAGCAGCTGAGCTACCAGGGAAGCCCTAGTATCGGGAAGCTACTTATCAAAAGTCCATTCTCATTCATGAAACCCAGATACATTCCTCAGGATTAAACTTTTTATGGCTACTTCTAAATTGTTTATAGCTAAAGAGCCAATTTGTTCACAAAGATACTATATATCTTTGCTTTCTATGTGCTGCATATGAATCCCTGATCTCAACTGTGTGCTTGGATAACTTTTGATTTCACACAATTCATATATATTCTAAATGTGATACTTCTTCAATAAGTTTTTTCCTTATTCTCTCTGTGGAAAACAGCAGCCTCGCTTTTGTATTTTGTTTAATGTTTTTTTCTTAAGGCACAGGCCCTTTCCTCCAACCATTTGGAATGCTCTTCTTATTAAACAATTAAGGTGGCTTTTCCTTTATAAGCAGTAAATCTGGAGATCTAATTGCCTGCATCAAGTTTGTAAACACTAGCACAGATGTAACACAGAGATAACGATTAATTTTTATTTGTTCATGTTTCATTTCTTCAAGTAGATTTTCTTCTCCATTTTTTTTGGTTTTTGTGTTCTTCTACTCCTTCTTTCCTCTCTTCCTATCCCCCTGACTCCTTGCCCTCTCCCTGTCTCTCACCCTCTCTTCTTCATCCAGGTTACTGTGGCACACAGCAGACTATGTTGTCCCCACACCTACACACAGCCTACTTAGCTCCATGAGGGAGTTGAGCTCCACAGAGCCAATGGCAACACAGTCTAGTTTATCTACCACCAGATTCTGCCTGTCTATACAATCTCCATCTTTATCAGTGGAACTATTCTATTTTTATATCATTCAACAAGGATTTGTCCATTCAGTTATGTGTGCCAGAAATAGAATTTTCCTTATCCCACAACATTTAGGCTTTGAGAGTAAGGGCAGGTTAATGTGAAATGTAAACTATTATGCTGAATTCCGACCTGATGGCAATCAGGGTAGTCCAGCAGGATTGACTTCTGGCTCAGAACTTGATCTGTGATTTCTTACAGCAGCCCCTCTCTACCTTGGTCTCATTCATGCATGCAGAGTGAGTGTCATACACTGGAGACTGCATTGTGCCTTGCTTGCATTTTCGCTATAAATATGCATCTCTCCTTGCCACTCAAGAAAGAACATCAGAATGCAGTGAGGGAGAGACAAGGATAACATGACACTAATTTATTTTTTTTTAATATGCAATGCTAAAACCTTTGGTCCTTTAAGCAACATTAATAATACATTTTGTGCAATATTAATAAAAACTCTTATCCTCTAGTGTCACACTGCTGTTGAAAGCCATTCTTTTGCCACCTGAAAAACTTATCAGCTTTCCACCCCTCCCACATTCTCCTGTGATGTGCAGCACACATGGTGGGACAGATGGCCAGAAAGAGGTCTGATATCTGTGCTCAGGCAGCAGTTTCTCTGTGCATCTTTACCTTTAGCATATGACTCTTCTGCCCTTATTTTCTTCCTATGCTAGTGTTAAGTGAAGTAGTCACATCTGTTCTACAGATTGTTGGGATTCTTGCTGCTAAACAATTAGGTAGGGATTGCCTATACACTGGAGAAATTTGGTTTCTGTTTCTGCAGGGTTTCTCTTGAGAGGCAATGGCCACATATTAACATCTTGAAGGTGACTTGCCTGGTGAACTTTTGTCATCTTCCTAATTCAGCAGCAAACTGTGGTTCTCAGAACTAAATGACCTACAATCTTTTCTTTATTTTAAGACCTTTAAAATTCATAACCTCACATTTGAGTCTAGGCTATGAAAGACAGAATAAATTGTAAGTCTAGTCCTTTTATGTATAAACATTTACGTGGTTAACACACAGATAGGAAAATGTCTAAAATCTACAAAAATAAGTCTTCTTAAATCTTTCTTCTTTAATAGTAGTTATTAAATACATATTTAGGAACAATGAATAAAATGAGAAAACAGAACAAGTTTTCCTAAACTTAATAGGTCTCAACTTTTATGAAGAAATGAAGATCCATAATTTCTTTGAAGTATATACTATGCTTGTGGTTGTGGTTAAGTAGGAATGGATATATTTTTAATTATCTGGGAAATACAGAATTATGACATTAAATCTGTTGAGAATGATGGTTAGAATAATGCTGTACATTATTTTTCTCTTTTGAATAGCATGATACTCAAAATGAATTAAGCTTTAAAGTCATACCGTCCTTGCATTCAGCAACCTCATTAAAATCTAGAAAACATGGCATTTATAATACTTCATATTCTACTGAAAGCTGACTTTTAAAATATACTATTTTGTATTTAATAAAAGTAACATCAAAGTTTAGTTTTCTCCTGTGCCTGTTTATAAACCTAAAGCTCTTGTTTACTTCTTGCATACACTCAGAATTAACTTTAATATGCCCATTTTGTACATGCAACATATTAAAACAGTTAAGTATAAAAAGTTTATCTCCCTTTTATGGCCAGGCATAGTTACGTTCTAAAATTATAGTCCTTTAATACATTCCCTAAAATCTGAGCTTCATAATTGCTTTCAAGTTTCTCATTAAACTTTTAAAAAATGTCCCACCATGGCTTGACGACACTTTCTTATGGAGTCAGTATGAATACGTATAGATTAAAACTCACACACAAGCAAAGGTTGCTTAGTGCTCCATCTCAAAGTACTCTTTTACAGAGAGCATAGCTTTGGATACAAGGCAAGCACTTACCCATTTCCAGTTAAGGAGTTAACTATAAAATGAGCTCAGGATGGATTACTTCTCACAAAAACCAGGACTCAGGCAATATGGTATAAAAATTATTATATCTTTGAAATGTTGAATGAAAATAATTCCAGCACAGTTCATGTGATTACATCTATTTTCATTTAAATACAGTTTGCACTTCTCTTCATCCTCGGGGCTTTTCAGCAGTTATTTCTATAATCAATCCTTTAACGAGGAATAGAAAATGTAACCTAGAGCCTTTTTCTGAATGACTTTTCCTTTCTCCACAATTTAAATTTATTTGAAAAATGTTTTCTGAATAGATTTTAATCCATTACGCTAATGAATTGAATTGTTCCTTTAGGATCAGCTTGTGACCCAACTGGAGATATTACTGAAATACTGACTTTAAGAAATTCATTTGTGAAAAAAAAGAAAGAAAGAAATTCATTTGTGATAGGAACTACACCTAGAAGTACTTAGAGAAGAAAAAAAAATTAGAAAAAGAAAACACAAGGTAGAAAAACAAATGTAAGGTTAAGATAAATATAGGCATATAGATATAGAAAGAGATAGGTATAATTTTATCAGTATGCTTTCAAAATAGTTCTTAGCACATGCTAAGTCACATTTGTTTGTGCCTACAAATTACTCAGTAGGGATTCCCTTGTGGCTCAGACGGTAAAGAAACTGCCTGAATGTGGGAGACTTGGGTTCAATCCCTGAGTTGGGAAGATCCCTTGGATCGTCCTGGTTCCCCAAGATCCTCCTCCTCCTGGAGGAGAGCATGGCAACCTACTCCAGTGTTCTTGTCTGGAGAATCCCATGGACAGAGGGGCCTGGCCGACTACAGTCCATGGGATTGCAAAGAGTCAAACACAACCAAGTGACCAATCACAGCACAAATACTCAATTACCCTCCATTATTCTTGAAAAGAGGAAGAATTTCTGGCTAATTTCTTCAAAACACTTATATTGTTGATTTCAGCCAACTCTGGGGTGCATCACTGGACAGCCAATTGGTTAATTTATTTACTGAATTTTATATATATTTTGCTTTTTGCATATGATATCAGCCATTCTGAGTTTTTAGATTGCAACATTTTCTACCATAAAATGTGTTTGTCTTGTTGATATCCTAAATAATGGTTCCTAAAATGTGATGCCTGGACCAGCAAGAGCAGTATCACAAGGGAATTCATTCAAAATGCAATTCTGCACCCTTATCCCAGACCTCTTGAATCATAATTTTAAGTGACAGGGCCCAGGAGTCTTGGATATTAAGCCCCTCGGGTGACTCTCATCCTTCTAATCAGAGAACCACTAAACTAAACCACAGGCTTCTCCAGTGGTTCAGTGGTAAAGAAATCATCTGCAATGCAGATGTAGGAGATGCAGGTTCAATCCCTGGGTTAGGAAGATCCCTTGGAGGCGGAAATGGCAACATGCTCCAGTATTCTTGCCTGGGAAATCCCATAGACAAAGGAACCTGCTAGGCTACTGTCCACAGGGTCTCAAAGAGTCAGACATTTAGCAACTGAGCAAACACACAAGCTAAACCACATTCATTGTACAGTGAGCTGGACAGAGCGGGTGTCCACTAAAAATGACATGACTGCCATACTTCAGTCCATGTGCACAGAAAACTAACAATTCAAGCTTAATTCTATTTTGTTTGCATAGTGATTGCTTATAACTGATAAGATAACGATAGCAAAGCATAACATCCTCTGTGCCTATTACATTCTAGGATGGGATCTTGATTCAACTGGTTCCTAGTGTATTTTCAGTACAGATACATTTCACTGTTTTGCTACTCATCATAATTGCATATAACATATGGCCTTGTACCTGATGTTATTGGCTCTGGTAAATGGATGATTATTTAAATAAGTTGATGAGGCCCTGCTCGCCACAATCAGAGAAAAGCCTGCAGCGCAACTAGAGAGTCAGCCCTGCTCGCCACGACTAGAGAAAAGCCTGCACAGCAACGAAAACCCAGCACAGCCAAATAAGCCGAGGAGCCGCATGGGGAGCTGCAGACACGGCCAAGAAAAGAAGGCCCCTGTGACTCCAGCCTTCAGAAACCCACCTGAGAGGGTGGCTCCTGAGAGAGAGAAGGGCCAGAGTGTCCCTCCTGAGACAGGGGACAGTCTGCCTGGAAACACGTCTCTTCTCTGCCCTTGATCCCAGCAGGAACGACTCAGTCATTAATCAACCGGGAGGATAAGCCTAATGTGGTGACACTCAGGTCCAGCCCGCGCAGCGGCTGCCTGCCTCCTAAGGGGTGGGTCCCCCCTCTGCCAGAGCCGCTGAGCTGCTCAAGTTCAGAGAGCTCTTCCAGCAGTGAGGACACAGGAGCAAGCAGAGGTCTTCGGATGCTTCCTGGGCCTGCCAGGTGATTCTGATATACATCTTGGGCTGAAGACTGCTGGCTTAATTACTAGATATTTCCATCAGGTGGAGGCAGACTCTACTAGTCTGAAAGTTATGGCAGCGAGACAGGCGTGAAGCTGGAACGTGGATGTAGGTTTTTTGGCTAGTGACCTGAGCTGCTGAGTTGTGACAACAGCTAACCCTACCTGCAGCAGAGAGGTCCCTCTGGTGTCAGCCAGGACTTGTGAGCCTGTCCCACCTGAAGGTCCACGTCTCTGAGAGTCATCCTTCCTGGAGCAAGAGAGAAGAAATCCAGCTCCACCCACCAGAACTCCAACACAAGCCTCCCTAACCAAGAAACCTTGACAACCCACTGATACAACCCCACCCACAGTGAGGAAACTCCATAGTAAAGAGAACTCCACAAATTCCCAGAATATAGAAAGGCTACCCCAAACGCAGCAATATAACCAAGATGAAGAGACAGAGGAGCACTCAGCAGGTAAAGGAACAGGAGAAATGCCCACCAAACCAAACAAAAGAGGAAGAGATAGGGAATCTACCTGAGAAAGAATTCCGAACATTGATAGTGAAAATGATTCAAAATCTTGAAATAAAAATGGAATCACAGATAAATAGCCTGGAGACAAGGATTGAGAAAATGCAAGAAAGGTTTAACAAGGACTTAGAAGAAATAAAAAAGAGTCAACACATAATGAATAACGCAATAAATGAGATCAGAAACACTCTGGAGGCAACAAATAGTAGAATAACGGAGGCAGAAGATAGGATTAGTGAAATAGAAGATAGAATGGTAGAAATAAATGAATCAGAGAGGAAAAAAGAAAAACGAATTAAAAGAAATGAGGACAATCTCAGAGACCTCCAGGACAATATGAAACGCTCCAACATTCGAATTATAGGAGTCCCAGAAGAAGAAGACAAAAAGAAAGACCATGAGAAAATCCTTGAGGAGATAATAGTTGAAAACTTCCCTAAAATGGGGAAGGAAATAATCACCCAAGTCCAAGAAACCCAGAGAGTTCCAAATAGGATAAACCCAAGGCAAAACACCCCAAGACACATATTAATCAAATTAACAAAGATCAAACACAAAGAACAAATATTAAAAGCAGCAAGGGAAAAACAACAAATAACACACAAGGGGATTCCCATAAGGATAACAGCTGATCTTTCAATAGAAACTCTTCAGGCCAGGAGGGAATGGCAAGACATACTTAAAGTGTTGAACGAAAATAACCTACAGCCCAGATTACTGTACCCAGCAAGGATCTCTTTCAAATACGAAGGAGAAATCAGAAGCTTTACAGACAAGCAAAAGCTGAGAGAATTCAGCACCACCAAACCAGCTCTCCAACAAATGCTAAAGGATATTCTCTAGACAGGAAACAAAAAGGGTGTATAAACCCGAACCCAAAACAATAAAGTAAATGGCAACGGGATCATACTTCTCAATAATTACCTTAAACGTAAATGGGTTGAATGCCCCAACCAAAAGACAAAGACTGGCTGAATGGATACAAAAACAAGACCCTTGTATATGCTGTCTACAAGAAACCCACCTCAAAACAAGGGACATAAACAGACTGAAAGTGAAAGGCTGGAAAAAGATATATCATGCAAATAGAGACCAAAAGAAAGCAGGAGTGGCAATACTCATAGCTGATAAAATAGACTTTAAAGCAAAGGCTGTGAAAAGAGACAAAGAAGGCCACTACATAATGATCAAAGGATCAATCCAAGAAGAAGATATAACAATTATAAATATATATGCACCCAACATAGGAGCACCGCAATATGTAAGACAAATGCTAACAAGTATGAAAGGGGAAATTGACAATAACACAATAATAGTGGGAGACTTTAATACCCCACTCACACCTATGGACAGATCAACTAACCAGAAAATTAACAAAGAAACGCAAACTTTAAATGATACAATAGACCAGTTAGACCTAATTGATATCTATAGGACATTTCACCCCAAAACAATGAATTTCACCTTTTTCTCAAGTGCTCACGGAACCTTCTCCAGGATAGATCACATCCTGGGACATAAATCTAACCTTGATAAATTCAAAAAAATCGAAATCATTCCAAGCATCTTTTCTGACCATAATGCATTAAGATTAGATCTCAATTACAGGAGAAAAACTATTAAAAATTCCAACATTTGGAGGCTGAACAATACGCTTCTGAATAACCAACAAATCACAGAAGAAATCAAAAAAGAAATCAAAATGTGCATAGAAATGAATGAAAATGAAAACACAACAACCCAAAACCTGTGGGACACTATAAAAGCAGTGCTAAGAGGAAAGTTCATAGCAATACAGGCATACCTCAGGAAACAAGAAAAAAGTCAAATAAATAACCTAACTCTACACCTAAAGCAACTAGAAAAGGAAGAAATGGAGAACCCCAGAGTTAGTAGAAGGAAAGAAATCTTAAAAATTAGGGCAGAAATAAATGCAAAAGAAACAAAAGAGACCATAGCAAAAATCAACAAAGCCAAAAGCTGGTTTTTTGAAAAGATAAATAAAATTGACAAACCATTAGCCAGACTCATCAAGAAACAAAGGGAGAAAAATCAAATCAATAAAATCAGAAATGAAAATGGAGAGATCACAACAGACAACACAGAAATACAAAGAATCATAAGAGACTACTATCAGCAATTATATGCCAATAAATTGGACAACGTGGAAGAAATGGACAAATTCTTAGAAAAATACAACTTTCCAAAACTGAACCAGGAAGAAATAGAAAATCTTAACAGACCCATCACAAGCACGGAAATTGAAACTGTAATCAGAAATCTTCCAGCAAACAAAAGCCCAGGTCCAGACGGCTTCACAGCTGAATTCTACCAAAAATTTCGAGAAGAGCTAACACCTATCCTACTCAAACTCTTCCAGAAAATTGCAGAGGAAGGTAAACTTCCAAACTCATTCTATGAGGCCACCATCACCCTAATACCAAAACCTGACAAAGATGCCACAAAAAAAGAAAACTACAGGCCAATATCACTGATGAACATAGATGCAAAAATCCTCAACAAAATTCTAGCAATCAGAATCCAACAACACATTAAAAAGATCATACACCATGACCAAGTAGGCTTTATCCCAGGAATGCAAGGATTCTTCAATATTCGCAAATCAATCAATGTAATTCACCACATTAACAAATTGAAAAATAAATGCCATATGATTATCTCAATAGATGCAGAGAAGGCCTTTGATAAAATTCAACATCCATTTATGATAAAAACTCTCCAGAAAGCAGGAATAGAAGGAACATACCTCAACATAATAAAAGCTATATATGACAAACCCACAGCAAACATTATCCTCAATGGTGAAAAATTGAAAGCATTTCCCCTAAAGTCAGGAACAAGACAAGGATGTCCACTTTCACCGCTACTATTCAACATAGTTCTGGAAGTTTTGGCCACAGCAATCAGAGCAGAAAAAGAAATAAAAGGAATCCAAATTGGAAAAGAAGAAGTAAAACTCTCACTGTTTGCAGATGACATGATCCTCTACATAGAAAACCCTAAAGACTCCACCAGAAAATTACTAGAGCTAATCAATGAATATAGTAAAGTTGCAGGATATAAAATCAACACACAGAAATCCCTTGCATTCCTATACACTAATAATGAGAAAGTAGAAAACGAAATTAAGGAAACAATTCCATTCACCATTGCAACGAAAAGAATAAAATACTTAGGAATATATCTACCTAAAGAAACTAAAGACTTATATATAGAAAACTATAAAACACTGATGAAAGAAATCAAAGAGGACACTAATAGATGGAGAAATATACCATGTTCATGGATTGGAAGAATCAATATAGTGAAAATGAATATATTACCCAAAGCAATCTACAGATTCAATGCAATCCCTATCAAGCTACCAGCGGTATTTTTCACAGAACTAGAACAAATAATTTCAAGATTTGTATGGAAATACAAAAAACCTCGAATAGCCAAAGCAATTTTGAGAAAGAAGAATGGAACTGGAGGAATCAACTTACCTGACTTCAGGCTCTACTACAAAGCCACAGTCATCAAGACAGTGTGGTACTGGCACAAAGACAGAAATATAGATCAATGGAACAAAATAGAAAGCCCAGAGATAAATCCACACACATATGGACACCTTATCTTTGACAAAGGAGGCAAGAATATACAATGGAGTAAAGACAATCTCTTTAACAAGTGGTGCTGGGAAAACTGGTCAACCACTTGTAAAAGAATGAAACTAGATCACTTTCTAACACCACACACAAAAATAAACTCAAAATGGATTAAAGATCTAAATGTAAGACCAGAAACTATAAAACTCCTAGAGGAGAACATAGGCAAAACACTCTCCGACATAAATCACAGCAGGATCCTCAATGATCCGCCTCCCAGAATACTGGAAATAAAAGCAAATATAAACAAATGGGATCTAATTAAAATTAAAAGCTTCTGCACAACAAAGGAAACTATAAGCAAGGTGAAAAGACAACCCTCTGAATGGGAGAAAATAATAGCAAATGAAGCAACTGACAAACAACTAATCTCAAAAATATACAAGCAACTTATACAGCTCAATTCCAGAAAAATAAACGACCCAATCAAAAAATGGGCCAAAGAACTAAATAGACATTTCTCCAAAGAAGACATACGGATGGCTAACAAACACATGAAAAGATGCTCAACGTCACTCATTATCAGAGAAATGCAAATCAAGACCACAATGAGATACCACTTCACACCAGTCAGAATGGCTGCGATCCAAAAGTCTGCAAGCAATAAATGCTGGAGAGGGTGTGGAGAAAAGGGAACCCTTTTACACTGTTGGTGGGAATGCAAACTAGTACAGCCACTATGGAGAACAGTGTGGAGATTCCTTAAGAAATTGCAAATAGAACTGCCTTATGACCCAGCAATCCCACTGCTGGGCATACACACCGAGGAAACCAGAATAGAAAGAGACACATGTACCCCAATGTTCATTGCAGCACTGTTTATAATAGCCAGGACATGGAAACAACCTAGATGTCCATCAGCGGATGAATGGATAAGAAAGCTGTGGTATATATACACAATGGAGTATTACTCAGCCATTAAAAAGAATACATTTGAATCAGTTCTAATAAGATGGATGAAACTGGAACCAATTATACAGAGTGAAGTAAGCCAGAAAGAAAAACACCAATACAGTATACTGACACATATATATGGAATTTAGAAAGATGGTAATGAGGACCGTCTATGCAAGACAGTAAAAGAGATACAGATGTGTAGAGTGGATTTTTGGACTCTGAGGGAGAGGGAGAGGTAGAGGGTGGGATGATTTAGGAGAATAGCATTGAAGTATGTATACTATCATGTAAGAAACGAATCACCAGTCTGTGTTTGATGCAGGATGCAGGATGCTTGGGGCTGGTGCATGGGGATGATCTGGAGGGATGATGTGGGGTGGGAGGTTGGTGGAGGGGAATAAATAAATAAATAAGTTGATGAAAGTAGTAATAATAAAAGAATTTTAGTTTAAAACATGTAATTATATATCCATTTGTCAATCTGTTTTATGTACTACTGGGGCCATTTTTCTGTTAGTTTCCCTAAGGAAATTGTATTTTCTTTCTTGATTAATGCATACCATAATTCATCCATTTTTATAATCTTTTAAGGAAAAAAAATTATAGAATTTAAAAATACATGTAAAGAAAGAAATCTCTGTCACATAAAGAGAAAAAAAATACAATGTGAAAGCTGTGGATAAAGTTTTATTTGGAGCCTAATATGGACTAGAGCTAGGAAGAGAGGCCCGCATAGCACTTAGGAACTTCTCTAAAGAGGTGAGGGGGAAGTCACTATATATGTGATTTTTGTGAAGTGGGTACGTGCAATCAAGTACACATTTTGGCAGAAGGTTGCTGCTAATCATGATGAGAACAGGTTTCTGTTAATGATTTCAGTGCTTTTCGACATATGCAAAGATGCAAGATATCAGGCTCATAAAATCTTCTGTTAACTATCTAAAGGCTTCTTTTGCCAGTTTTTCCCAGAGTACAGAATACCTCATTCATGTCTTGTCCTCAACTCCTTTAAGAAAGTGTTAAAAGTCAGTGACTATAGTGGCCAATGATCTAATCCTTGTGGAACCAGATGGTGAGGTATATTTACCAGTTGGCATTTTGATATAGAACTTTTCTGGATTTTTGTGACTTTCCCCCCCAACATTCATACATTTTGTTCTTGTTGTTCCGCCACCCAGTTGTGTCCGACTCTGCGACCCCGTGGGCTGCAGCATTACAGGCCTTTCTGTCCCTCATCATCTCCCAGAGTTTGCCCAAGTTCATGTTCGTTGCATCAGTGATGCTATTCAGCCATCTCATCTTCTAACACCCTCTTCTAACTTCTGTCCTCAATCTTTCCCAGCATCAGGGACTTTTCCAATGAGTTGTCTGTTCGCATTCAGTTCAGTCACTCAGTCATGTCTGACTCTTCATGACCCCATAAACTGCAGCACACCAGGCCTTCCTGCCCATCACCACCTCCCAGAGTCCACTCAAAGCCATGTCCATTGTGCCAGTGATGCCATCCAACCATCTCATCCTCTGTCATTCCCTTCTCTTCCTGGCCTCATCAGGGTCTTTTCAAAAGAATCAGCTCTCCACATCAGGTGGTCAAAGTATTGGAGTTTCAGCTTCAACATCAGTCCCTCCAAAGAATACCTAGGACTAATCTCCTTTAAGATGGACTGGTTGATCTCCTTGCAGTCCAAGGGACTCTCAAGAGTCTTTTTCAACACTACAGTTTAAAAGCATCATTTCTTCTGTGCTCACCTTTCTTTATAGTCCAACTCTCACATCCATACATGACCACTGGAAAAACCATAGCTTTGACTAGACAGACTTTTGTTAACAAAGTAATGTCTCTGCTTTTTAATATGCTGTCTAGGTTGGTCATAACTTTCCTTCCAAGGAGCAAGTGTCTTTTAATTTCATGGCTGCAATCATCATCCGCAGTGATTTTGCAGCCCAGAAAAATAAAGTCAGCCACTGTTTCCACTGTTTCCCCATCTATTTGCCATGAAGTGATGGGACCAGATGTCATGATCTTAGTTTTCTGAATGTTGAGCTTCATGCCAACGTTTTCACTCTCTTCTTTCACTTTCATCCAGAGGCTCTTTAGTTCTTCACTTTCTGCCATAAGGATGGTGTCATCTGCATATCTCAGGTTATTGATATTTCTCCCGGCAATCTTGATTCCAGCTTATGCTTCCTCCAGCCCACCATTTCTCATGATGTGCTGTTCACATTAGATGACCAAAATACTGGAGCTTCAGCTTCAGCATCGGTCCTTTCAGTGAATATTCAAGGTTGATCTCTCTTGGTTTGATCACCTTGCTGTCCAAGGGACTTTCAGGAGTCTCTTCCAGCACCACAGTTGAAAGGCATAAACTCACTGACATTCTGCCATCTTATGGTCCAGCTCTCACAACTGTACATGACCACTGGGAAGACCATAGCCTTTATTATATGGGCTTTTGTTTACAGTGTGCTTTTCAACACACTGTCTAGGTTTGTCATTGTTTTCCTGCCAAGAAGCAACAGTCTTCTGACTTCATGGCTGCAGCCATCATCCACAGTGACCTTGGAATCCAAGAAGATGAAGCCTGTCACTACTTCCACCTTTTTCCCCTTCTATTTGTGAGGCAGTAATGGCATTATGCCTATACGCAATTCAAAAACACTTTTTGTTTTGTTTTTGTTTGGGTAATATGCTTCCATTTTGCCTTTTAGAGAAATCACCTTAGTTTTCATGAAAGAATAAAAAACAACTCACTAACTTACACTTAAATTTTAATGATGCATAAAATATTTAATTACATATTTATAAGAATAATTACAATGAAAAGATTGTATTAATTAAAATAGTCAGTTAAATAAGCTACTATATTAAATCAAATATGAAAACAATCAAAAGTAACTTGGTTAGCAGGCAATGGGTGAGTGGATGGATAAGCACTAAAATACAGGAGCTATCAAGCTAGAGCAGTCCCAACCCTTACACCCTAGCCTCTGTATTCAGTGAGGAATTGCTGTTATCTGTTCCAGTGCAGTTTAGTCTCTCAGTCGTGTTTGACTCTGCAACACCATGGACTGCAACACACCTGGCTTCCCTGTCCATCACCAACTTCCATAGCTTACTCAAACTCATATCCATTGAGACAGTGATGCCATCCAAATATCTTATCCTCTGTCATTTTCTTCTCCTCCTGCCTTCAATCTTGCTCATTATCAGGGTCTTTTCCAATGAGTTACTTCTTCGCATCAGGTGGCCAAAGTATTGGGATTTCAGTTTCAGCTTCAGTCCTTCCAATGAATATTCAGGAATGTTTTCCTTTAGGGTTGACTGGTTGGATCTCCTTGCAGTCCAGGGGACTCTCAAGAGTCTTCAACAACACAGTTCAAAAGCATGAATTTCTTTGACGCTCAGCTTTTTTTATGGTCTAACTCTCACATCTATACATGACTAATGGAGAAACCATAGCTCTGACTAGACAGACCTTTGTTGGCAAAGTAATTTTTCTGCTTTTTAATATGCTGCCTAGATTGGTCACAGCTTTCCTTACAAGGAGCAAGTGTCTCTTATTCCATGGCTACAGTCACCACCTGCAGTGATTTGGGAGCCCCCAAAATAAAGCTTGTCACTGTCATTTTTTCCCCAGCTATTTGCCATCATGAAGTGATGGGACTGGATGGTTTTAGGTTTTTGAATGTTGAATTTTAAGCCAGCTTTTTCACTCTCCTCCTTCACTTTCATCGACAGGCTCTTTAATTCTTCTTCACTTTCTGCCATAAGGATGGTATCATCTGCATATCTGAGGTTATTGATATTTCTCCAGGCAATCTTGATTCCAGCTTATGTTTCATCCAGCCAACCATTTCACATGATGTACTCTGAATATGAGTTAATAATCAAGGTGGCATTATACAGCCTTGACATACTCCTTTCCAAATTTGGAACCAGTCTGTTGTTTTGTGTCTGGTTCTAACTATTGCTTTATGACCTGCATACAGATTTCATGAGGCATGAAGGTGGTCTGTATTCCCTTCTTGAAGACTTTTTCACAGTTTGTTGTGATCTACACAGTCAAAGGCTTTGGCATAATCATTTCAGTTCAGTTCATTCACTTAGTCATGTCCGACTCTTTGCAACTCCATGAACTGCAGCATGCCAGGCCTCCCTGTCCATTACCAACTCCTGGAGTTCACCCAAGCCCATGTCTGTTGAGTCAGTGATGCCATACAACCGTCTCATCCTCTGTCATCCCCTTCTCCTCCTGGCCCCAATCTTTCCCAGCATCAGGGTCTTTTCAAATGAGTCAGCTCTTCACATCAGGTGGCCAAAGTATTGAAGTATCAGCTTCAACATCAGTCCTTCCAATGAATATTCAGGACTGATTTACTTTAGAATGGACGGGTTGAATCTCCTTGCAGTCCAAGGGACTCTCAAGAGTCTTTCCAACACCACAGTTCAAAAGCATCAATTCTTCGGCGCTCAGCTTTCTTCACAGTCCAGCTCTCACATCCATATATGACCACTGGAAAAACCATAGCCTTGACTAGACAGACCTTTGTTGACAAAGTAATGTCTCTGCTTTTCAATATGCTGTCTATGTTGGTTGTAACTTTCCTTCCAAGGAGTATGCATCTATTAATTTCATGGCTGCAGTCATCATCTGCAGTGACTTTGCAGCCCTGAGAAATAAAGTCAGCCCCTGTTTCCACTGTTTCCCCATCTATTTGTCATGAAGTGATGGGACCGGATGCCATGATCGTAGTTTGGCATAATCAGTAAAGTAGAAGTAGATGGTTTTCTGGATTTCCCTTGCTTTTTCTATGATCCAACAGATGTTGGCAATTTGATCTCTGATTCCTTTACCTTTTCTAAATCCAGCTTGAATGAAGTTCACAGTTTACATACCGTTGAAGCCTGGCTTGGTGAATATTGTGCATTACTTTGCTAACATGTGAGATGAATGCAATTGTGAAATAGTTTAAACATTCTTTGGCAATCTCATCTTTGGGATTGAAATGAAAACTGACTTTTTCCAAATTTCATGAGCTTTCCAAATTTGCTGGCATATTGAGTGCAGCACTTTCACAGCATCATCCTTGAGGATTTAAAATAGTTCAACTGGAATCCCATTACCTCCACTAGATTTGTTTGTAGTGATGCTTCCTAAGTCTCACTTGACTCTGCATTCCAGGATGTCTGGCTCTAGGAGAGTGATCAGACCATCATGATTATCTGGGTCATGAAGATCTCTTGTATAGCCCCTCCGTGTATTCTTGCCATCTCTTCTTAGTATCTTCTGCTTTTGTTAAGTCCATACCATTTCTGTCCTTTATTGTGCCCATCTTAGCATGAAATGTTCCCTTGGTATCTAGAATTTTCTTGAGGACATCTCTAGTCTTTCCGATTCTATTGTTTTCCTCTATTTCTCTGCACACTGAGGAAGCCTTTCTTATCTCTCTTTGCTATTCTTTGTAACTCTGCATTCAAATGGGTATATCTTTTCTTTTCTCCTTTGCCTTTCACTTCTCTTTTTTTTTTTTTCAGAGCTATTTGTAAGGCCTCCTCAGGCAACCATTTTGCCTTTTTTCACTTTTTTTTCTCCCTTGTGAATGGTCTTGATCACTGCCTCGTGTACAACATCATGAACCTCTGTCCATAGTTCCTCAGGCACTCTATCAGATCTAATCTCTTGAATATTTGTCACTTTCACTGTATAATCATAAGGAATTTGATTTAGGTCATGTCTAGAAGTTTTCCCTACTTTATTCAATTTAAGTCTGAATTGGCAATAAAAAGTTCATGATCTAAGTCACTGTCAGCTCCCAGTCTCATTTTTCTGACTGTGTAGAGCTTCTCCACCTTTGCTACAAAGAATGCAATCAATCTGATTTTAGTATTGACCATCTGGTGATGTCCATGTGTAGAGTCATCTCTTGTGTCGTTGGAAGAGGGTGTTTGCTATGATCATTGTGTTCTCTTGGGAAAACTCTGTTAGCCTTTGCCCTGCTTCATTCTGTACACCAAGGCCAAATTTGCCTGTTATTCCTGGTATTTCTTGACTTCCTGCTTTTGCATTTCAGTCCCCTATGATGAAAAGGACATCTTTTTTTGGTGTTAGTTCTAGAAGGTCTTGTTGGTTCTTAGAACTGTTCAAATTCAGCTTCTTCACCATTACTGGTTGGGTCATAGACTTGGATTATTATGATATTGAATGATTTGCCTTCTAAATGAACAGCAATCATTTTGTCATTTTTGAGATTACACCCAAGTACTGCTTTTCAGATATTTGTGTTGACTATGAGGGCTACTCTGTGTCTTCAAAGAGATTCTTGCCCACAGTAGTAGATATAATGGTCATCTGAATTAAATTTGCCTTTTCCAGTCCATTTTACTGACCCTCTACTATACAGCTACTCTTGAAGGACTTTGTACTTTAACTCTGTGGGTTCACTTATATTCTAATTTTTTTCAAGAGGAAATACTATACTACTACATGAGGTCAGTAGAATCCTGGGATGCAAAACCATGGATACAGAGGATTTTTGAGTAAGGACACATGAGATAAGAGGCCCCAACATAAATCGTATGAGGATTTTCCACTGTGGGCGAGGGTCAGCATTCCTAACCATCTCCCCTCCCCTATGTTGTCCAAGGGTCTACTGTAACTGTATTAGGCTATGGGCTAATATATTAGGTTCTCAGACTCAATTAACCTTGCTTGGTTCCTTCTATTGATATTTAGATGATGGTAAATGTGGGGGCATGGGCTTTTTTTTCTCTGCATTTTTGTATGTGTGACTATTATCATTAGGAAACTTTGAATGGTTTTACTTCATGGCATATCAGTTATGAGGATACTCAGCCTTTATCTATATGTTTTATTCATTTATTTGCATGCAAGTTGAACATCTGTTTCTCATTAAATGCTCAGTGCTCATAGAGGAGAATTGAAGCATAACTTTTTTTTTTTTAAAGTTTCTCATGCAAGACTTTGACTCTAATGGAGACTCCACTATGCTATGGGTGATGGAATAGAGGTGGTGATGAAGGAGGGGCATATTCCTGGTTCCAAAATATTAACGTCAGACTATAAAATACTATGTTTATTCAAGTCATATTTCATTTAAAATAATCATTGATTTCATTACCATAAGCTAATTTCAATCTGTTACCTCTACTTTCTTAATATTACATGCAGCTTAATGAGTCTTTTCTGATACAGCTATATTCACCTTACAAGTCAATAAGAAATACTGCAAGATGAGCTTTAATATATAAGTCATACTCACCAAATATTGAAGAAACATGGTTCTATTTATTGTCCTGATGTTTTTTACTAAAATCATAGTAAAATACACACATGTTACCTGTCATGAAAGAAAATGGAAAAGTAGATATACTGCTTCTGTTTTCTTGCCATGTTGATCAAAACAAAGCAATAGCCTAGTTTTAGGGACCAGTGAAAAGAGGATGAAATGAGTAAGGAGCAATCAGGAAAACATCATATTCACTGCAAGGGTAGAAACCCCAAAGTGCCAGAGTCGCTAGGCCAATCTACCTTTTACTTGTTACAGGTAATAGTGAGAGGTTACTTCCAAGAATTTTGGTGACAGAATTAAGAATATAACTTATCAGTAGGCACATGAGTAGTAATATGGAATTACAAAAAAATGATCTAGCTCCATCTGGCAAATACTGACAACTTTTAATAAGTAACTATGCTATTGGCAATGAAATTTCAGTTATCATTTAGTTACAAAAGTCATACATTGTTAATAGAGTTAATCATGCATTAGACAGTAGTCTTATTAATCCCTGAATGACTTAAGAATATTAATAAGCAATACATAGCAACTTTAGTCAGTTTACCCAAAATTGGCAGTTTTGAAGTGGCAGCACAGTTTACTGGAAGAGTACCTTTGGGTAAATTCTTTCATTTCTCTGGTCTAATTGTCCTCAATGAGGACTTCAGATGTGCTGATCTCTGAGCTTTTTTTCAACTCAGAATGACTATGACCTCTCTGTCCTCATGGAAGAAACATGTTTTGCTGTTTAACAAAGTAATATACTTTATTTTGTAAACATACACCCTCCAGTTAGAGACCATTTAGATAGAAAAGATGAAATGCATTGAGGTGTGATCTTTCTGGTAAACCCCCTGAGTGCATTTTGAAACATGGACGTTTGGTTGATGGTATTATAGAAAATGCCTGGTCATAGGAATGAGAGAAATGATTGACTGGAAAACCACCCATTCACCATGTACTTCTAAGCTGCTTTGGGGCAAATTACATGCAGTGTCCTTATCTAAAAAATGAGGATCAAAGTCTATCTTTTAGAATTGTTGTAAAAATTGAATAGAATAATACTTGTAAAGGGCTGAGTGCCACGATGAAACTGCTACTCCCTCTCTCCCCAGCTTCTTCTGGTTTCAGTGTAAATGAATGAGATTGCCATGGTCAAATTTCTAAAATAGTATCATCCCATCACTTCAAGTTCCTCCTTGAGGTTTCATTTTTCCTATCTCCTTTTCATATTCTGTCAAATTCACATAGGTCCCCTGTTTCTGTTCCTTCCTTTCTACAGCTACGACATGAATTTACTTGAAAGATCAACACTTTTTAACAATATATAATAAGCAGGAAATAAATGCTGGATTTTTTTCAAGGAAATTATTAATATATTGATACAAACGTACAGACCTGGTAAATGAGTCTAAATTTCTGAGTCTAAATTACCTAGTTTGTTCTCATCACTGACCACGATGCCCTATGTGATACTGTAGCTATTATGGTCTCAGCTACTTTTGACAGTCTCTAGCAACCCTCTCTGCAGCAATTAACCTAGAAATTGCTCTCATTGTTTACGCAAAACCCATCAAGGAGGCAAGCAGATAATTATAACACTTACCTTTCTTGTATACCAAGTACAAATAAATGCATTATTTAAATCTCATAATAATCCCCTGAGATAAGAAAGTGTTATTATTTATGATTGTGTGTTTTAATTAGGGCATCCCTGGTGACTCAGATGGTAAAGAATCTGCTTGCAATATAAGAGACCCAGGTTCTATCCCTGGGTCAGGAAAATCCCCTAGAGAAGGGAATGGCTACCCATTCTAGTATTCTTGCTGTTTTAATTAAGTCATTAGGTAACTTTTCCAAGATTTTATAAATAGAAAGTGTCAGGAGCAAGACTGGCAGTTATGTATACTATTACATGATTCTCACACTCCCATAAGGAGATTTCTGAAAAATCTTTCTTCAGCAAGTTCCAATAATGAATTTTACCTTCTGTTAAAAGTATACCACGAGGCTTTACATACACCAAGTTGTCTCTGCCTTGTTAAAGTTATATGGCTCTTAAATATATTCTGGTAATCTTTAAAGACTATTTCTCTTTGAAGTTCTCTTTCAATCTGTGCTGTCTTGAAGAAGTAATTCTGATTAAATATACTGGACATGGAACAACAGACTGGTTCCAAATAGGAAAAGGAGTACGTCAAGGCTGTCACCCTGCTTATTTAACTTATATGCAGAGTACATCATGAGAAACGCTGGACTGGAAGAAACACAAGCTGGAATCAAGATTGCTGGGAGAAATATCAATAACCTCAGATATGCAGATAGCACCACCCTTATGGAAGAAAGTGAAGAGGAGCTAAAAAGCCTCTTGATGAAAGTGAAAGAGGAGAGTGAAAAAGTTGGCTTAAAGCTTAACATTCAGAAAATGAAGATCATGGCATCCGGCCCCATCACTTCATGGGAAATAGATGGGGAAACAGTGGAAACAGTGTCAGACTTTATTTTTTGGGAGCTCCAAAATCACTGCAGATGGTGACTGCAGCCATGAAATTAAAAGATGCTTACTCTTGGAAGAAAAGTTATGACCAACCTGGATAGTATATTCAAAAGCAGAGACATTACTTTGCCGACTAAGGTCCGTCTAGTCAAGGCTATGGTTTTTCCTGTGGTCATGTATGGATGTGAGAGTTGGACTGTGAAGAAGGCTGAGTGCCAAAGAATCGATGCTTTTGAACTGTGGTGTTGGAGAAGATTCTTGAGAGTCCCTTGGACTGCAAGGAGATCCAACCAGTCTATTCTGAAGGAGATCAGCCCTGGGATTTCTTTGGAAGGAATGATGCTAAAGCTGAAACTCCAGTACTTTGGCCACCTCATGAGAAGAGTTGACTCATTGGAAAAGACTCTGATGGTGGGAGGGATTGGGGGCAGGAGGAGAAGGGGACAACCGAGGATGAGATGGCTGGATGGCATCACTGACTCGATGGAGATGAGTCTGAGTGAACTCCGGGAGATGGTGATGAACAGGGAGGCCTGGCGTGCTGCGATTCATGGGGTCGCAAAGAGTCGGACACGACTGAGCGACTGAACTGAACTGGTGTGTATAGTTGTGTATTTCTTTTCTTTCTTTGTCCTTTTTATTTTACTTCTATTTCCCTTTTTAAATATTAAATTGAGATAAAATACATATAACGTAAAATTCACCATCATGAACATTTTTAAGCGTAGAGTTCAGAAATGTGAAGTATACCCACATTGCTGTACAGCCAATCACCAGAACTTCTTCATCTTACAAAACCAAAAATCTATATCTACTCAAACTTAACTTCCCCTTTTCCTCTCCTCTGAGTTCCTGGCAACCACCATTCTACTTTCTGTCTTTACAAATCTGAATATAAACTTGACAGCATGACTGAAGATACTTAGCAGCAGCAGCAGCAGCAGCTCTTGTAAATGAAGTCACACAGTATTTGTATTTTTGTGACTGGTTTATTTCAGTTAGTATGGTGTCCTCAAGATTCATCCATGCTGTATTATGTGTCAGAATTTCCTCCAAGTGAGGAAATATTTTTTTATGACTAAGTAAGATTTTTCTATGACTAAGTAAGATTCCATTGTATATGAACACATTTTATATATTCATTCATCTGTCAATGAATATTTGGCTTGTTTGCACTATTTGGCTACTGAATAATAATACTGCTGTGAACATGGGTATACACCTATCTTTAAGAGACCCTACTTTCAATTCCTTTGGATATATGCTCAAAAGTGATACGGCTAGATTATATGGTGAAGTGAAGTGAAGTGAAGTCGCTCAGTCATGTCCGACTCTTTGCAACCCCGTGGACTGTAGCTCGCCAGGCTCCTCCGTCCATGGGATTCTCCAGGCGAGAATACTGGAGTGGGTTGCCATTTCCTTCTCCATGGGATCTTCCTGACCCAGGGATCGAACTCAGGTCTCCTGCATTGTGGGCAGACGCTTTAATCTCTGAGCCACCAGGTAGTTTTATTATTTATTTTTATTTTTTTTAATTTAAATTGATTTAATTGGTGGCTAATTACTTTACAATATTGTAATGGTTTTGCCATACATCAACATGAATCTGCCACGGATGTACACGTATTCCCCATCCTGAAACCCCCTTCCACCTTCCTCCCCGTACCATCCCATCATATTGTTATCTGTATCAGTTGTGCAAGCCATCAAAAGTACAAGACCTCCTAGGAATGAAACTTTAGAGTCATCTAAGATTCTCTGTCTGCTCTCTATGTTATTCTTCACATTCAATCACCAATCATGTTTTACATAATCTACATATCTACATATTTTATGTATCCTGGCACATCCATGCTTATACATCAAATTACCTCACTCACAGATAATTATAATTATGTGCTTAGGATTTGTCTTGCCAATCATTATTTCCCCTCTCTAGTATGTATATATTTTTAATTCCTGCCACATAATCTTTTTTATAACAACTCTGATGCTGTTGTTTCTTAGCTTTATTTTTCTACTTTTTCTTCTTTAACACTAAGTGAATTTTTAGTTTGATATTTAAATACATCCTCATTTATTGGTCACTATATAAAATCATATCTGCTTAGTCTGGTGCTCAAGATTTGCTGTAATTTTAAACTTTGCCACCTAGCTTTCACTATTAACATTTACCAAGCCTGACTTCTAGTCAGGTGGAGTTTCATACACATTTTATACAATTTTCACTTTCTGCACTTCTTGTCTATTTACATGCTATTCACCATCTGGAATGCTTTTAAACATACTTTGCTTTCTCTCTATCTTATGAACCCTTCATACCCATCAGCTCCCAGTTAAAATTCTGAAACCATCCCTGATTTCAGGGTTTTATAAAACTTCTCCAAACCAGGACTCTGATAGCATTTTATTGATTGTTCTTCTATGGCATTTATCACTTTCTATCTTTTACAATAGTTAGTTATGTACCTTAAATTTCATACAAGATTTAGTTCCCAAACTACAGCTTGAAGGCATATATTGTGTGTTTTGTGTTTTCATCTTTTTGTCTTCTCCTGTACATAATGAGTGCTTCTCTCAGAATTAGCAATCAATATGAATGCTTTGAGGGAATGAATCAACAACCAAAGTAACATAAATATCATAGAATGGGACAGACACAATTTCTTCAGATTCTTAAAGGCAGTGAGAGCTTTACTAAGCAAAGAGAGAAAGCAAGAACAGGCTCAAATAAGACTGGCATTTGAGGCTCAAGCCACAAATATAAATGATTTTGCAAAGTATCTGCAACTTCATGCATTGAGGAGATATTTGAGGAAACAAAAAAGAATACAAAAAAAAGTTTCTCTTCTGAAACATATGTTTGAGGAAAATTTGTTAGTAATGTCAATAGGATTTTGCTTATTAATGAACTGCATATTTCAGTTGTTCAGTTATTGTCATATGCATGTCTTTACAATCCCATGGACTGCAGCACGCCAGGCTTCCCTGTCCTTCACTAATCCTGGAGTTTGCTCAGATTCGTGTCCATTCAGTCAGTGATGCCATCCAACCATCTCATCCTCTGCCACTGACTTTTCCTCCTGCCCTCAATCTTTCCCAACATCAACGTCTTTTCCAATGAAGCAGCTCTTTGCATCAGGTGGCCAAAGTATTGGAGTTCTTCAGCATCAGTCCTTCCAATGATTATTTAAGGTTGATTTATTTTAGGATTGACTGGTTTAAGTGTCGTGCAGTCCAAAAGACACTCAAGGGTCTTCTCCAGCACCACAATTTGAAAACATCAATTTGCCAGCCTTTTTTATGGTCCTGCTCTTATATCTATAGATGAGTACTGGAAAAACCATAATGTAACTATATGGACCTTTGTTGGCAAAGTGATGATCCTGCTGTTTAATGTAGCTTTCCTTCAAAGGGCCAAATAACTTTTAATTTCATGGCTGCAGTCACTGTCTACAGTGATTTTGGAGCACCCCCCAAAATAAAGTCTGTGTTTCCATTGTTCCCCCATCTACTTGCCATGAAGTGTTGGGACTGTATTCCATTATCATAGTTTTTGAGTGTTTAGTTTTAAGCATGCTTTTCACTCTCCTCTTTCACACTCATCAAGAGGCTCTTTAGTTCCTCTTCAGTTTTTGTCATTAGAGTGGTATCATCTGCATATCTGTTATTGATATTTCTCCCTGCAATCTTGAGTCCAGCTTGTGATTCATACAGCCTGGCATTTCACATGATGTGCTCTGTATATAAGTGAATAAACATGGTGGCAATATACAGCCTTGTCATATTCCTTTTCCAATTTGGAACCAGGCCATTGTTCCATGTCTGGTTCTAACTGTTGCTTCTTGAACTGCATACAGGTTTCTAGGAGACATATAAGGTGGTCTTGTATACCCATCTCCTTAAGAATTTTCCACAGTTTGTTGTGATCCACGCAGTCAAAGGATATAGTGTAATCAATGAAGCAGAAGTAGATGTTTCTCTGGAATCCCCTTACTTTCTCTATGATCCAACAAATGTTGGCAACTTGATCTCTGGTTCCTCTGCTTTTTCTGAATCTAGCTTGTACATTTGGAAGTTCTTGGTTCTCATACTCCTAAACCTAGCTTGAAGGATTTTGAGCATTATCTTGCTAGGATGTGAAATGAGTGCAATTACATGGTAGTTTGAATATTCTTTGGCACTTCCTTTCTTTAGGATTGGAATGAAAATTGACCTTTACCAGTCTTGTGCCCATTACTGAGTTTTCCATATTTGTAGCCATATTTTTTAGGATTTTAAATAGCTCAGCTGGATTCTGGAATAATTTGGTGATTAGAATCCTTTATTTAAAAATTATTTATTAGTTTATTAGTCTGAAAATTTAAAAATGTAGCTCATTTGAAAATGAACTTGAGTTACTTTTACTTGATAGTTGTTTCAAGTTATATTCATTTTTATTCTAAGAGTATTTAAAAATTGAAGAAAAAATCTTTATAGAATTTAATGGTAGTCAATTCAGTTCAGTCATTCAGTCGTGTCTGACTCTTTGTGACCCCATGAATTGCAAGTACATGTAAATAAAATAGAAAAATAGGGCTTCCCTAGTGGTTCAGTAAGTAAAGAATCTGCCTGCATTACAGGTAACCCAGGTTCAATCCCTGGGTTGGAAGATTCCTTGGAGAATGGAATGGTAACCCACTTCAGTATTCTTGCCTGGAGAATTTCATGGACAGAAGCACCAAGCAGGCTACAGTCCATGGGGTTTCAAAGAGTTGGACACTACTGGGTGACTAACAGACACACACAGATGTAAAAATGCATTTTGGTACCCATACTGTCTATAAAGGGCAAAGCTGTAATAAACTGAAACAAAAAAAGAAAAAGAAAAAACTGCAGTCCAACTGGGCTGGAAGAAGTATAAGCTAGAATCAAGATTTCTGGGAGAAATATCAATAACCTCAGATATGCAGATGACACCATCTTTTATGGCAGAAAGTAGAGAACTAAAGAACCTCTTGAAAATGAAAGAGAGTGAAAAAGTTGGCTTAAAGCTCAACACTCAGAAAACTAAGATCATGGCATCTGGTCTCATCACTTCATAGCAAATAGATGAGAAACAGTGGAAACAGTGGTTGACTTTAGTTTTCTGGGCTCCAAAATCACTTCAGACAGTGATTTCACCCATGAAATTAAAAGACGCTTACTCCTTAGAAAGAAGGTTATGATCAACCTAGACAGCATATTAAAAAGCAGAGACATTACTTTGTCAACAAAGGTCCATCTAGTCAAGGCTACGGTTTTTCCAGTGGTTACGTATGGATGTGAGAGTTGGACTATCAAGAAAGATGAGCACTGAAGAACTGATGCTTTTGAACTGTGGTGTTGGAGAAGATTCTTGAGCATCCCTTGGACAGCAAGGAGATCCAACCAGTCCATCCTAAGGAGATCAGTCCTGGGTGTTCAATGGAAGGACTGATTTTGAAGGTGAAACTCCAATACTTTGGCCACCTGATGCGAAGAGTTGACTCATCGAAAAAGACCCTGATGCCGGGAAAGATTGAGGGCAGGAGTAGAAGGGGACAACTGAGGATGAGATGGTTGGATGGCATCACCACCTCAATGGACATGAGTTTGGGTAAACTACCTGAGTTGGTGATGGACAGGGAGGCCAGGCATGCTGTGGTTCATGGGTTCGCAAAGAGTCAGACACGAATGAGCGACTGAACTGAACTGAACTTTCTTCTATTCAGATAGGATGTACAGTCAAGTAGTATCTTGGTAAATTATATAGATATTTGAATAGTAAGAATGTTTGAGCCACAAGTATTTTATAGAACCTTAATAATCATTTGGTAACAACAAATTAGCTAAAAAGTCACTGAACTAATACCCTTACATTCCTCATGATGTTTCTGGAAAAATACTTCTTTAATAACTTGAAAGAAATTAGAAAACTATGACTCATGAAATTTTCTCAAGTATAGAGAACAGCTTTACCACTGCAGTACTCTTTTTGAACTTAAAATGTTACTTTTCAAAAATCATAAGAAATGATGGTCTTATAATCAAAAAAGAACATTCATGATTTTCATCAAAGCTCATCAAGCCATAATCAACTTACTTTTGTCATTATCACTCCTTTAATATTCTAATAAATCCAGCAAAATGTCATAAATTTACCTGTACCACAAGTCCCAAAGTTATAACTGAAAAACATGATTTAAGTTCATAAATTTAAAAAAACAGTGACAGTTGTAAAAGAAAAATTGTACCAGATACTTGTTAAAATAGCAAGGAAGATTTTGTTCAAGATTATTTTGACGGGAAAGAGTTAAGACAATTGCAATAGGTAAAAAAAGGTGATCTCACTCTGCTGAAACAAAGAGGGATGATCTAATAGTAAAAGCACTTTAAGGAGGATGTTGGTCACTTTTGTTTGTTAATTTTCCTTTATCCAAGTTGGTTATCTTCCCCCAAGGATTAAAGGAGGTCAGGACCCTAGAGTTGGGAAAACTCTGTCTAACATCAAGACAAGTTGAGGAAATGTTCAGGCCATCCTGGTGACATGTTTCCCTCATAGCTCAGTGGGTAAAGAATCTGCCTGTAATGCAGGAGACCCCAGTTCAATTCTTAGGTTAGGAAGATCCCCTGGAGAAGGGATAGACTACCCACTCCAGTATTCTTGGGTTTCCCTGGTGGCTCCATGTGGGTAACCAGGGTTCAGTCTCTGGATTGGGACGATCCCCTAGAGAAGAGAATGGCAACCCACTCCAGTATTCATGCCCAGAAAAAACCCATGGACAGAGGTGCAGGTCAGGCTGCAGTCCATGAGGTCGTAAAGAATCAGGCATGACTAAGCGCAACACACAGCACCCTAGTCACAGGAGATACTTGCTTTTTAAGGCTGTTAGCTATCTAGCAAAAATTTCAAATTTGTTCTTGGCTACACTTTTTACTGTAGTGATTCTGATCCAAAGTATGAAAGGAATTCTTTCCAGAGAAGATACTTCCACTGCACCCTGGAGAAAATTAATTTTCAATACTTTTGACAAAATATTATACTTAGGGGATTAAAAGTAGACATTTTTAAGGCCTTTCTGTCAACAATTTCCTGTCTATCAAAAGTATTTCTTGATGAATCATTCCCAGTCCACTTGACCATATTCCACGCTTACTTCACTCCTCCAGAAAGAATTACTGGTAATTCTAAGTGTTTAAGCTCATATTCTGTGACTAAAAGGCTTCCCTGTATTGTTTAGTCCATGTTAGTGTTATTTATATAATCAAATACATAAAATAAAATAACTTTGTTTTTAAAAATATATATAAATATCACACTTATATATATATCTCACTGTATTTCCCTAGGTAATATATTATTTTAAAGTCAAAGTTNTTTAAGCTCATATTCTGTGACTAAAAGGCTTCCCTGTATTGTTTAGTCCATGTTAGTGTTATTTATATAATCAAATACATAAAATAAAATAACTTTGTTTTTAAAAATATATATAAATATCACACTTATATATATATCTCACTGTATTTCCCTAGGTAATATATTATTTTAAAGTCAAAGTTATTATCATAGTGTGGGAGAGAAAAGGGAATTCTGATCTCTATTTCAAGAAACTATAATTTTGCTAAAAGAAAAAAGAAAAAGGAAAGAGAGATTTTGTTTCCATCTCACCAGTTCAAAATCCAATAAAAACCTTACCTGATTCTAATTTTATATTTTAAACTAATTATGCAAAATAAAACTGTGTTTAGTGTAAAGTGGCATGTTAAAGTGATACAGGTGAACATTTAAGTATTCTTGATTTACAAATAAAGTGAATTAGAAAATAAGTGCAGTGTACAAATTTAACAACATATTCTCTGAGAGCTATCAAAGTATCTACATAGTTGCAGAAAAGGGCACAGATGTTCACCCTAAAAAACCTATAATTAAGACATATTTGTGTTCTGCAGATGCAGCCATTTCTAATGAGTAGAAGTACTCTTGTAAACACAACCAAACCAGAGAAGAGTCTTTTTGAACCTTCTTACTTTTAACAAGAAAGCCAAAACAAGAAATTTAATCATGCAAATGTGGCAGTTTAATTAATCTAACATTTGTTCTCTGGCCATATATATATATATTACAGTTTGTATTGAAATTAAAATCATAACATTTAATATTTTATTTTTCAGACTCTGTTTCTGAAATTTATGAGATTTATTATTTTTATGTGATATGAAATTAGAATTACTGCCAATTTTAATAAACCAAATATAATTGGATATTTAACACTAAAAGTAAATAACAAACACCTATTGGATAAAAGATAAAGATTATCTTAAAATTTAGCTTTGATAATATATTCAATCATATGGATACATATTTTGATAATAGTGGAAATATTTCTGGATACATCTATTAGTGAAAGGAAGACAAACTTTTATACTACCAAATTAATTTTTGTATTAAAATTTTGACTTATTTAGTAGTGTTAACAAAGACATCAGAAAAATGTTCAAGTAATTCTAGAAATGTTAAGTTTAATCATTAATGTTACCAATANGATAAAGATTATCTTAAAATTTAGCTTTGATAATATATTCAATCATATGGATACATATTTTGATAATAGTGGAAATATTTCTGGATACATCTATTAGTGAAAGGAAGACAAACTTTTATACTACCAAATTAATTTTTGTATTAAAATTTTGACTTATTTAGTAGTGTTAACAAAGACATCAGAAAAATGTTCAAGTAATTCTAGAAATGTTAAGTTTAATCATTAATGTTACCAATAACGAGTCCATTGTTCTTCCCTTTTTAAACTAAATTTTGTATACTTACTATATTTTTACCTCAAATAATTTATTATTTAAATTTCTTATTTCAAATGCTTTGTTTTTTAAAAAATATGTTTGTATCTTGACATCTTGATTATACTTCAAGAGATGTAGTTTAATTTAACAGGTAAAGTTGTGTGGAAATTGGGCAAAAATAGATTCCACTTTTTGCATTCTATCCTGAAGACATCTTTTCCATTTTTTAAAGACATTACAGTGTTCTGGAGTTATCATTCTAAAACAAATATTATTGTGTTTCTTCAAAAATATTTAAATGGCTTCAGCTTATCATCATAATAAAGTCCAACTGCCTGAGCAGTGTGTAAATGCTCTTTATGAAAGATCCTTTATTTTCCTTTCTTGGGCTATTGAAGGTCAACCTCCTTTACACATTTAGGGTTCTGTAGTGAATGATTCCTGGTCTCCATAGTCTTTCTTTCTGCAATGTTGTGTGAAAACTCTTCCTTTCATTTGTCCCCCTTAATCCAGAATTTTTCAGTCTTGACTTTATATTCCAATTAAATTCCTGTCAGGAATGCTTTTTTAAAAGTTCTTCCTTGGAAAGTGACATCTGAGTGTTAAGATTCAGCCTTTAATGGCAATTCCAAAGCAGTATTTAGACTCTGTCTTTTAGTTGGCAAAGAAATGTTATTAAATGTGTTTATTTTAAATAGTTATTGCTTGGTTTCTTCTTCTTCATCTTTTTTTTTTTTTTTTTTTTTTGCTATACAGTAGGTCCTTTTAGGTCATCCAATTTAAATAAAATACTGTGTACATGTCCATCCCAAATTCCCTAACTATCCCTTCCTCTGATCTTACCTCTCATCCCCAACAAACATAAGTTTGTGCTATGAGTCTATGAGTCTCTTTCTGTTTTGTGAGTAAATTCATTTGTATCATTTGTTTTTGTTGTTGTTGTTTAGTCACTAAGCCATGACTGACTCTTACCTGACCCCATGGATTGTAGCCCAACAGACTCCTCTTCCCATGGGATTTCCCAAGAAAGAATACTTTAGTGGGTTGCCATTTCCTTCTCCAGGGTATCTTCCTGACCCAGGGATAGAACCTGTGTCTCCTGCATTGCAGGCAGATGATTTACCATATTTCTTTTTAGCTTCCACATGTATCAGATGCCATACAATATTTCTCCTTCTCTGTCTGACTTATGGCAATTGTTAGGTCCATCCACGTTGCTGCATATGGCATTATTTCATTCTTTTTGATGGCTGAGTAACATTCCGTTGTATATATGTACTACGTCTTCTTTATCCATTCCTCTGTGGATGGACATTTAGGTTGCTTTCCACGTCTTGGCTATTGTAAACAGTGCTGCAATGAATGTTGGAGTGCATGTACTCTTTCACATCATGTTTTTCTCCATATATATACCCAGGAGTGGGATTTCAGGGTCATATGTTAGCTCTATTTTAGTTTCTTAAGGAACCAGCATAATGCTATCCATAGTGGCTTTACCAATTTACACTCCCACCAATAGTGTGGGTTTCTTCCTTCTCTCCACACCCTCTCCAGCATTTATTGTTTGTGGATGTTTTGATAAGAGCACCCTGCTCCCAATCCTATCCCTCCAGGTCATCACAGAGCACCAAGCTGAGTTCCCTGTGTTATATAGCTGCTTTTCACTAGCAGTTTTACACATCAGTCAGTTCAGTCACTCAGTCATGTCCGACTCTTTGTGACCCTATGAATCGCAGCACGTCAGGCCTCCCTGTCCATCACCAACTCCCAGAGTTCACTCAGACTCATGTCCATTGAGAAGGAAATGGCAACCCACTCCAGTATTCTTGCCTGGAGAATCCCAGGGACGGTGGAGCCTGGTGGGGTGCCCTCTATGGGGTCACACAGAGTCAGACACGACTGAAGTGACTTAGCAGCAGCAGCAATATTCCATTGCATATGTGTACTGCATGCATGAATGTGTGCTCATTCACTTCAGTTGTATGTGACTCTTTGCAACCCTATGGACCAAAGCCCACCAGGTTCCTCTGTCCATTGGATTCTCCTGGCAGAAATACTAGAGTGGGTTGTCATGACCTCTTCCAGGGGATCTTCCCAACCCAAGGATCGAACCTGTGTCTCTTAAGTCCCCTGCATTGGCAGGCAGGCTTTTTACCACTAGCGCCACCTGGGAAACCCATATATGTACATCTTTATCCATTCATTGGTTGATGGACATTTAGAACTGATATATGACCCAGTAACCCCACTACTGGGCATAAAACCTGAGAAAATTATGATTCAAAAAGACATAGATACCCCAATGTTCATTGCTGTAGTAATTACAGTTGCCAGGGCATGGAAGCAACCTAAACATCCTATGCTGTCCAGGTATTTTGTATTATAAGGAAATCAATTATTTATTGAGTTTTTCTTATTTTCTTCAGCAATATTTTTTAGATACTATGTGTCTAGGATCTTTGTACACAGTCTAAGAACTATGCAATTTAATGAGAATTTATTAAAAATATGATTCTACTTCTCTCCAGGGACACATAGTATAATTAGGTAAATGATATACTCACATAAATATACTTTTTAAAATTATCAAGATAATAATGGAAATCTCACTGCTTCTGACTAATTTTAAACACAATGAAGGCTTTAGGAGGTTTTAAAAGAGAGAAAAATTAATTTTGCTGTTATTTGATAGAAAGAAGGAGTTAGAGTCAGGGTAAGTTGAAAGATATTGTAGTTGAAGAGAAAAATACCAAAGATTCTTAAGAAAAATTTACTTTAATCAATAAATTTAGATTATGTGTTTATTTATGGAAATAATCTGTTCTCATTAGGTGACAAATAAATAGAATTAAAGAAATATTACAATCAGGAAATCAACTTTTAATGCTTCAAAAGTCAACTTTATGACAACAAAAATAACACTTTATATAGGAAAAATATTTTTTTAATCTTAACATGTGAGATTGAAAGATTTAATCTGAAGCCCAAAGAAAAAATAATANTCAGTCACTCAGTCATGTCCGACTCTTTGTGACCCTATGAATCGCAGCACGTCAGGCCTCCCTGTCCATCACCAACTCCCAGAGTTCACTCAGACTCATGTCCATTGAGTCAGTGATGCCATTCAGCCATCTCATCCTCTGTCATCCCCTTCTCCTCCTGCCCCCAATCCCTCCCTACATCAGAGTCTTTTCCAATGAGTCAACTCTTCGCATGAGGTGGCCAAAGTATTGGAGTTTCAGCTTTACCATCATTCCCTCCAAAGAAATCCCAGGACTGATCTCCTTCAGAATGGACTGGTTGGATCTCCTTGCAGGCCAAGGGACTCTCAAGAGTCTTCTCCAACACTGCAGTTCAAAAGCATCATTTCTTCGGCGCTCAGCCTTCTTCACAGTCCAACTCTCACATCCATACACGACCACTGGAAAAACCATAACCTTGACTAGATGGACCTTTGTTGGCAAAGTAATGTCTCTGCTTTTCAGTATGCTACTTAGGTTGGTCATAACTTTTTTCCAAAGAGTAAGCATCTTTTAATTTCATGGCTGCAGTCACCGTCTGCAGTGACATGGTAGTGTATATATGTCAATGCTACTCTCTCAGTTTGTTCCACCCTCTCCTCCCCCCACTGTGTCCACAAGTCCTCTCGCTATGTGTCTCTATTTCTGTTCTGCAAATAGGTTCATCTATACCATTTTTCTATTTTCCACATATGCACATTAATATATGATACCTGTTTTTCTCTTTTTGATTTATTTCACTCTGTATGACAGACACTAAGTCCATCCATTTTTCTACAAATGACTCAGTATTCTTCCTCAATGGCACCCCACCCCAGTACTCTTGCCTGGAAAATCCCATGGACGGAGGAGCCTGGTGGGCTGCAGTCCATGGGGTGGCTAACAGTCGGACAGACTGAGCGACTTCACTTTCACTTTTCTCTTTCATGCATTGGAGAAGGAAATGGCAACCCACTCCAGTATTCTTGCCTGGAGAATCCCAGGGACGGTGGAGCCTGGTGGGGTGCCCTCTATGGGGTCACACAGAGTCAGACACGACTGAAGTGACTTAGCAGCAGCAGCAATATTCCATTGCATATGTGTACTGCATGCATGAATGTGTGCTCATTCACTTCAGTTGTATGTGACTCTTTGCAACCCTATGGACCAAAGCCCACCAGGTTCCTCTGTCCATTGGATTCTCCTGGCAGAAATACTAGAGTGGGTTGTCATGACCTCTTCCAGGGGATCTTCCCAACCCAAGGATCGAACCTGTGTCTCTTAAGTCCCCTGCATTGGCAGGCAGGCTTTTTACCACTAGCGCCACCTGGGAAACCCATATATGTACATCTTTATCCATTCATTGGTTGATGGACATTTAGAACTGATATATGACCCAGTAACCCCACTACTGGGCATAAAACCTGAGAAAATTATGATTCAAAAAGACATAGATACCCCAATGTTCATTGCTGTAGTAATTACAGTTGCCAGGGCATGGAAGCAACCTAAACATCCTATGCTGTCCAGGTATTTTGTATTATAAGGAAATCAATTATTTATTGAGTTTTTCTTATTTTCTTCAGCAATATTTTTTAGATACTATGTGTCTAGGATCTTTGTACACAGTCTAAGAACTATGCAATTTAATGAGAATTTATTAAAAATATGATTCTACTTCTCTCCAGGGACACATAGTATAATTAGGTAAATGATATACTCACATAAATATACTTTTTAAAATTATCAAGATAATAATGGAAATCTCACTGCTTCTGACTAATTTTAAACACAATGAAGGCTTTAGGAGGTTTTAAAAGAGAGAAAAATTAATTTTGCTGTTATTTGATAGAAAGAAGGAGTTAGAGTCAGGGTAAGTTGAAAGATATTGTAGTTGAAGAGAAAAATACCAAAGATTCTTAAGAAAAATTTACTTTAATCAATAAATTTAGATTATGTGTTTATTTATGGAAATAATCTGTTCTCATTAGGTGACAAATAAATAGAATTAAAGAAATATTACAATCAGGAAATCAACTTTTAATGCTTCAAAAGTCAACTTTATGACAACAAAAATAACACTTTATATAGGAAAAATATTTTTTTAATCTTAACATGTGAGATTGAAAGATTTAATCTGAAGCCCAAAGAAAAAATAATAGACTTTCTTTGCTATTATTTTTTTCTTTTATTTTGATTTGGTGACTCCTCACATTAATATGGGGTTTCCCTGGTGGCTTAGATGATAATCTGCCTGCAATGTGGGAGACCTAGGTTTGATCCCTGGGACGATCCCCTGGAGAAAGAAATGGCAACCCACTCCAGTATTCTTGCCTGGAGAATTCCATGGACAGAGGAGCCTGGCTGCAGTCCATGGGGTTACAAAGAGTCAGACACGACTGAGCTACTGACACACTCACATTAATATGACTTGACGGAAATTTTCACTATGTCTACATTTTGTTTGGTAACTTTATAATAAATCACAAAGTGATATTTTT
The DNA here is from genome assembly GCA_006410675.1 of Oreotragus oreotragus. Lineage (NCBI taxonomy): Eukaryota > Metazoa > Chordata > Mammalia > Artiodactyla > Bovidae > Oreotragus > Oreotragus oreotragus. Next base: position 184,518 of record SJYX01004054.1, read on the forward strand.
AAAATTTGCAAAAATAGTTTATGCTAACTTCATATTACTCCTTTATGTTGTATGAATTCTATATACCATTTTAATTTGTTTCACAATAATTAATTAAATCATTAATTATTCAATAAAGGTTTATTGAACCCTTGTTATATATCAAGAATGCACTGCTGCTGCTGCTGCTGCTAATTTGCTTCAGTCATATCTGACTCTGCAGTCCCATAGACGGCAGCCCACCAGGCTCCCCTGTCCCTGGGATTCTCCAGGCAAGAATACTGGAGTGGGTTGCCATTTCCTTCTCCAATGCATGAAAGTGAAAAATGAAAGCTGTGTCTGACTCGTAGGGACCCTAGACACTGATTATTCAAAGAAAAACAAACTTTGTTACCAAAGAAAAAAGAAAAAAATCACTGAATACTTGAGATGAAATCTCAGTAATTTGTATCTGCCATCCACGTAACCAACAAAATGCCATTTGATCACTTTTCTCTATTTTTTAGCTTAGCAAGACCATGTCTCTTAATCATCTCTACAAATGTGCAAGAAAGGCAAAGTAAAGAAAATCATAGTATCAATTGACACAATAGTCACACATTTAAAGGAATTTTTTTTTTTTTAAAGCACCAGCTCTGAATCAATATGTTTCTGTTTCTGGTACCCTAATACTTCCTTGAGTTAGCAGTTACAACTTTCACAACTCCTCAACGCCTCCTGATTTGATGTAACTGGTGACAATGTGCCAGTTAAAACATCATCTGCTCATGTTGACAAGTGTCTAAGGGAGAAAACCAACTGTTTCAAATACACTGAGATGACTCAGAAACAACTGTCAAATGACTGTGCTTTCCAGAGGTGGCACATCACTTGGACTACACAGCCATTAGATGACATTTCTCCAAGAGGGAACCTTGTCCTTCTGTTCAGTGCCTGCTGCAGGGCTTCACTATGGCAATGAGATGAGCCAGGAAATAGAGCAAAGGAAGGTGCTGAATGCATGTAGGAAAAAGATATATTTTTACTTCAATTATATATAGCATAAAATGAAAGAGATTAAGTTCACTTGTATTACCTCCTTTTATGACAAAGGAAGGGCCAGTGCTTCAAAAGAGAAAGTCATGATAAAAATCATACCTGAGAATGCACCTATCCTTACTGAAATGCATAGCTAGAGAATTAAAGTGATTGAAGGATTGAAGAGTTTGTGAGAAATAACCTCTTGAGCCTTGCCCAGGTTTTGAATTTGTTAGCATCAGAGCCTCTCTGTTCAACGTGAATCAATTCACCTAGGTAGTTGTACAATTATGTTCTCTCCTGTTTCCAGCATAATTTTTGCATCTACTTTGCAGAATGCAAGAAAATCAATCTCTGACTCACATATATGAAGGATGTAGCAGTATCTAGCTATTTCCTCTCTCGAAGGTTTTCCGTCTTATATAGAGATTATTTTTTTCTTCAGTCTGCAGTGGGGCTTCACTCTCTATCTCATTCCATTTTCTATGCACACTGGTAATGAATTTCTAGCTGTAAGAAAATTAGGCAATTTAATGCAGTAGATAGGCGATATTCCTAATCATTTTCCCATTTATCCTAACTATATTAGTTCTGCAAAGAAGACTAAAAAAAAAAACAAAAAAAAAACTTAACTGTTAGATAAGATCATGCTTCAGACAGCTGTTGGAATTAAACCATCTTTTTTCAGTATAAACATCTTAAATGTTTACCAATTGCCATCAGTATTAAAGCTGTCATGATAGAGGTCTTGCTGAGGATTTAGATTGCTCAAAGAATCAAACTCGATGAAAGATTCAGGGCCTGTAGTTCCATGGCAGAAGGTATCTGCATATGTGTAGACAAGCAGATCAAGGTGGTTTATCACTCTATGTATGTGTACTTAAATAATATACTCACAAAAGCAAAAGAGAAATGAGATAGCAAACTATTTCTTTAGAAACTGCAAAAGTAGTAGGCTAAACATCATTTTGCTAAGCCTCAATGTGTATTCATGGAGATATGTACACATTGACATGGGCAAAAGACTATATTATGCATGAATAGAATATGTTCACACATACCAATATAGTTGCTCATATTTAAGTATATTTCTCCTATGAAATTCAGTAAAATTGAACTCTGCCATCTGGATTTAGGTATTTTGGTTGTAGAATTTACTATGGAGTTTATCTTGAATCTATAAAATAAGCAAGGAGGACTTGGAATAATCTTCATAATTTCCTCTTAAATTCTAAGGGTGTACATTTAGTGGTGAACCCCCAAAAGTATTATTTAATATCAAACTTCCTTTTTATAATTTCCTTTATTATAATTAATTATCTTGTCTTTTCTGCCTATTAAGTGTGGTATGTATAGTTCACAACTGATTTCTGGCTAATGTTTAAGTTGGTATTCTGGTGGTCAGTCTAAACCTGGAGCCTTTCTTTTTTTTCCACAACACTTAAAAGATACAGGAAAATGTATTATTGATATTACCAATGATAAAAATAAAAAGTTCTGATAAAACTATAGACAAAATAAATCTAAAATATTTTGAATCATTTAGTCACACCAATAGTCACAAGAAAACAAGGATTTTTACCTAATTTTCTCTCGCTTACTCCTTGGAAGAAAAGTTATGACCAACCTGGATAGTATATTCAAAAGCAGAGACATTACTTTTTGCTGCGATTCATGGGGTCGCAAAGAGTCGGACACGACTGAGTGACTGAACTGAACTGAACTGATGGGTGAAGAGAAATACAAACTAAGATATATGACTTGTGTGAGATATTGCTTATAGTTAGCATAAGAACTGAAATTAGATTGTCTTTTTTATTACATTTTGTGCCTTGATTAGTCTTGATCAGTTTCAAAAATTAGAAACACAAAACACACATACATACATGCACACCCCTGAGCCACATTCATGACCAAACCCACATACAGAAAGAATGAGAGAGAGGGAGAGGGAGAGAGACATGCATATACATATCTTTCAGTTCTGGGAGCCTGTAAGATGCTAATAATTTTATTTTGTAAAAGAAAATATCCAGAAGGACACATCCATATATAGAGACCTCCCACAATGAATAGAGGCTTTCACCATCATGCATTCTCCTCTACGACTTTCACCACCACAGTCCCGGTTAGATCAATGTATTGTTGGTATCATCATGTAGTAATGACTTTGAGGATAGCTCCTTGATGGGAGGGCCCAAAATGTGACTAATGCTTAGCACAGATATTGTTGACATCTTTCTCTTACACAGGAGTATTCTATGAAACAACCATCTTGACTAAAAGATACATTTCCATTATGTTTACAGATCACTGGGGAATAACTTGCTTTAAGTTGATAGACTGAGTTTATACTTCTCATAAAGATATTTTAATTTATTGTTAAAACACACAATTAAATATTCACTTGAAAATGTTATTCAGTAATTTTACTGAAAGATAGCAGAGGAAATGCAGATCACATTTAAATTACATTCTTTATTTTAAAGTGCATTCTAATGACATTTAGTTTTCTATAGCAAGTCCAAAAATATATTATAGGAAAAAGATAAATATAAAATCTTGAGCTTGGATATAATATAAAACTCTGCCTAATTTAATAAAAAAGTTAGCAATTAAAAAAATCTGAAATTACAAGATTGAGTTTTTTTTCCTCTAGATTTAAAGATGTTAATTTTAACATAAGCCAAGAACTAGTATTGCATTAGGCAGCTAAGTATGTAATTTTGAATAGTTGCTGAAACACTTATGGAGGTAGTGTTTAGCACTGCACATAAACCTACATACATTTTAATAAATTTCTCCTAGAGCAAATACCTTTAAAAAAATTCAATACTTTAAGCAATTTATAGGTCAAATCTTGTTCTACCTTGAAATATATACCCTGGTGATCAATAGATAAATAAATTGAATTTATGCAATAGATACTTGTGTTTTGCTCCTTTCTTGCTTTAAAATTATTGCAGAAACTCAATTTTGAAATCTCATCTTTACTATGATTTTCCTGACACTGGAGATGTCAAATGAGCGACATCCTAGAATCTTATTTCAACAACAAAAAATTAGTGACGGGAAAGACTAATGTGTTTATTACTACCTAGATGCTTACTCCTTGGAAGAAAAGTTATGACCAACCTAGATAGCATATTCAAAAGCAGAGACGTTACTTTGCCGACTAAGGTCTGTCTAGTAAAGGCTATGGTTTTTCCAGTGGTCATGTATGGATGTGAGAGTTGGACTGTGAAGAAGGCTGAGTGCCGAAGAATTGATGCTTTTGAACTGTGGTGTTGGGGAAGACTCTTGAGAGTCCCTTGGACTACAAGGAGATCCAACCAGTCCATTCTGAAAGAGATCAGCCCTGGAATTTCTTTGGAAGGAATGATGCTAAAGCTGAAACTCCAGTACTTTGGCCACCTCATGCGAAGAGTTGACTCATTGGAAAAGACTCTGATGCTGGGAGGGATTGGGGGCAGGAGGAAAAGGAGATGACAGAGGATGAGATGGCTGGATGGCATCACTGACTCGATGGACGTGAGTCTGAGTGAACTCCGGGAGTTGGTGGTGGACATGGAGGCCTGGAGTGCTGTGATTCATGGGGTCGCAGAGAGTCAGACAACTGAGCGACTGAACTGAAATGAATTATATCACATTTTCACCTATTGCTAGTTTTATATGAATACTAACTATTCTATGTTGTTTTAGGTACATTTGCATAAACATTCATTAATTTGAATTAATGATTATTTACACACATTTAGTCCACAGAGCATATTTACACAAATTATTAGAGGAGTGCATTTTAACCTGTTAGATTAGAATTATACTTGGAATGATACTTATTTTACTGCCAACAGACAAAATTTGAACTGGGTGGATGGGAAAGGGGTATAATTATGTGATTAGTGCACAACCTTCTTGTTGGATAAGTAAAGTCATTGTGGGCCTGTGTGTCCAGTCTGCTTAGATGCCAGTGGTCCTTTTGTATATAGTCAATGTCACATTGACTTAACAGAAACACACTAGGGCCATGTTATTATGCAGACTATCTCATCAGCCACCCAATGCAAGGTTATGGGAGAGCACTTGAAGAAACACCTACTTCATTTGCGCTGTGTCCTATTATTCTCAATGCTGTTCCATCAAAAATTAGCTCAAGTGGGAAAAACAAAGATTTGAGAGATTATTAGGTACTCAAACAAATACCATATCTACTGCTGGATAATTTCTTAAGATTTGGTTACCATTAGTTGTCCCTCCAGCTCAAAAAAAATGATGTTTTATAAAGGTATTGATGAGGTTGAAAGTAGCTTCACTTGATATTTATTTCAATTCACCTTGAATTCCACCACTGCTTTAATGCAATCAATCATTGAAACTCTGGAACATGTACTATGGCAATTTTCAGTGATTCTCAGAGAACCTAATATTAATTTCAATTTTTAATGTACAGTTAACTCAAGCCACGTTCATCACTTATAGGTAGAAAATTTGAATACTAGCATAAAAGGAAAGCAACTTCCAGATATTGTCAAATAAAAACTCTAAATATCTGATGAGTATATCATGTCTCTTTTAATTAACACTCATAAACACTTAAGGAAGAAAACCAGCTGTCCTAGTAGACAGTAGGCATATTGCACACCTAAACATCCTTTGAGAATCACAGTTAAGGTTTAATAAACACTCTCCCTATTTCTGCTGTGGTGTGAGTTTCATTTTGCATATGTTGACCTTGGTTTAGGATGTGGAAAGTTTGTTATTAAACTTACAACCTGCCATCAAGGTGGGGCATCAGCTTTTTCAAAACAACCCCTATCCACATATTTCTCATTTTAGCAGCATGTCTTTTCAGCTATGACACAAATATCCAGGACATCAAACAAGGACATATGCAAAACAGGCCTCTTACTTCCTGCGCAGATGTGTTGCTATGTAGTAGATCTGCTCTGCAGGGCTCTATGGGGTCCTCTCTAACATTTCCTACCAGCTGCCAACATCTCCCAAGCAGATCAAATGTACTTTTACCAGAGACAAAAACACCTTTGCTTCAAGCTAGCCAAACAAACTTCAAACTTTTTCTCTAACACTTCTAAAGATATTTGAAAGAGATATAAATATCATCACACTAACTCATATTCTTGTATTGTGTATAAAAGTGGACATTCTTAGACCTTTTGCACCTGTGATTATGCATTAGTCTTTATGAGCTTTGAAATAATACAGAGACTCTAAAAACTGAGTAGTCCAAACAGTGGCCAAATGAGAGAATTGAATGGTTAAAGAGATAATTTCTAAACATGGTCCTTTGTTTCCATTTAATTTATATCTTCCTGTTCTGACACCTTCAACTTAAGACATAGAAGAAATAGTTATGTTTTGTCCTCCCTGTAGTAGCTTTGCCACTGTTACCAGACAGTTTCCAATGTTTCTGCTGGAATGTAATTCATCTTCATTGTTTCTGTGCCGACAGGATGGAACCTGCTTACAAATTTTACAGCTAGCAATACTTTTTATTGTTGTTCTGAAAGGGCTCCTGAGGGCTTTCTATTTTATTTTTAGGAACATTCTGAATTTTTTCCCCTTTATGCTATACTTTTCACTATTATGAGTGATGACCCTAGAATACTGGGAGGAAAAAATAACCAACACACACCAAACTCTGTAACTGTCATAAGTTTAATGCAATCTTCCAATACTTTGATTTATTGCAGGTGCTACATTTTTACTATGTTATAGCTAATGAAGAATATCAATAGCCTTTGTGAAATGCTGACATTCCTTCAAACTAAGAAACCTTCAGGATGCTTAGATGCCTTTCAGAGGAAAACTGATATAATAAGGGATGCAATATTTTTCTTGCACTTTTAGTTACTGAATTAAAACTTCAGGCATCTAAAATGTAGTCAGTTTTATGGTGAAACTGCAAAATTATATCACTCAAAGCCAACTGTGTGCTTTTAACCATTTTTTCTTACTCCTGTGATATTCCTCAGGCTTGATTATGCTTGAGAGTAGCCAAAAAGAAACCCTGAAAATGAATGTGATATCTTTATGTGAACATTTTAGGGACTTTTATTTATAAATCTCCTTGGCAGAGGTCGTTTGTCCTCATGTGAAAAATAGCACAGGCAAACAAACATACCAATGGACTAATGGTTAGATTGAAGATGGAGATCTCCTCTATTATACCAATGCATTTATTTTCTGTAGTGTGCATGAACAGTTGCTCAGTCATGTCTATTTGTGACCCTTTGGACTATAGCCTGTCAGGATCCTCTGTTCCTCAGCTTTTTTTTCTGGCAAGAATCCTGGAGTGGGTTGCCATTTCCTCCTCTAGGGGATCTTCCCAACCCAAGGATCTAACCTACCTCTACTGTATTTCCTGAATTGCAGGCAGGTTCTTTACCACCAAGCCATCTGGGAAGCCCCATTTTGTGTAGAAGAGAGAGATTTGCTCTCTTATTCTCTTGCACAATCAAGTTTTATACCAATATTGAAATATAATTGCCAACAATTTTATAATAGTTTATAAAAATAAACTCAATCCAAATCAACATTCATAAACATCAATGTACATCACGAAAAAGAAAAGTTTTCCATATATTTTAATATTTTTAAATGAGATTTTCTAGTTGTCTAGTATAGAATAGTGAACTCCTTTTTATATAATTTTTTTTAATTTATGAAAGATCTTTTTCTACCATGCAAGCTGTGAAATGTNCAATCCAAATCAACATTCATAAACATCAATGTACATCACGAAAAAGAAAAGTTTTCCATATATTTTAATATTTTTAAATGAGATTTTCTAGTTGTCTAGTATAGAATAGTGAACTCCTTTTTATATAATTTTTTTTAATTTATGAAAGATCTTTTTCTACCATGCAAGCTGTGAAATGTCTGTATACATATAGACATGTAAAACATATGTATGTTTATATATATTATATATACTCTTACTTCTATATAATGTTAGCTGTAGAAAGTCTGGTAAATTATTCTTTCTAATACCTTAAATGCTTTATTTCCAAAAAGGTGTAATAAAATTGCAGAAAATAATTAAAATTCTACCAAAGGTTTCATGCTGATATAAAAAGGACCATGCTATTAACATTTGATAACACCGATATTTTCCTCTAATTAGTAGTTGTTTAAATTAAAATTATTAATAATTTATCTCATATTGTATTAGGAAATGACAGAATTATATCAAATATTATCATCAAAGTATAATCATCAACCTAAACTCATTTATGGTAAGCAATTTCATTATATTGCTTACATCATATCAAATTTTAATTAGAATTGAAACTTATGTTACATTGCTCAAAGTATATCACTGATGAATACTTTATGTTAGTAATACAAAAAGTCATTTTTTCCATTTGTTATGAAAATAAAATTTAAAATCTTGTGAGCTTTCTGCATTGGTAAACTTATTGAATGAAATTAAGAAATAGCATAAAAGTATATGATATAAATTACATTTGAAGAACATTTGTCCTCATATTCAAAGATGTAAGTGGAATGCAGAAGTGGTTTATAGTTACCTGTTTCATTTCTCTCCTTTATAGAAAAATTTTTGTGAGAGCATGCAAATGAGTTTTAATCAAAGTATACCCCAGTGATATAATAAAATCTGATCACAGGATAATTCCTATTCTTAGTTCCTTTGTGGTCTTCTAGTATGAGGACTAGACATCTGAGAGAAATTTATTCCATGGGGTTGAATCTTTGCTTGTAATTTAGGAGTTGGAAATTTTAACATGTGCTGTCAAATATGTACCTATGTTTATAATTCACCTTCTTTCAGGAAGAGTCTGAGGATGACTATAAAGGATTTGAAAGTCATAAATTTACTCAACTGATATATTGTTTCATTCATTTTGGCATCTATGGTTAATCTCTTTTGGAGTAGACAATGTATGCTCTCCTTTCACCTAGAAATCTCAGTTTTCCTAACAATGAGCCTTTCCAGGATTATTTCTCTAAAATTTCCCTGAAGAAATCCCCAATTCAGAAAACCTGAGATTATTAAAAAAAAAAAAGTTAAACCTGTGTAAAACAGAATAAAATAGTGATTACCAGTGGATGGGCATCACGAAAGTCAAGAGTGAGGTTTTTTAAGGATAGAAACTTGTATGGAGTAGCAAATGAGCCACAGGGATCTACTGGACAGCATAATGAATATAGAGAGTAACACTGGACTATATGTATGTAATATGATAAATATTGCTACATGGTCAATTATATTACAACATATAAGTATATAAAAGTAACAGGCTGTATATCTTAACATTACCTGATGTTACAAGTCAAATTTACTTAAGAAAAAAAGAAAATGAAGGCGAGAGAGCGAAATCTGATTTCACCAGAGTCCTATTTCAAACCATCTACGTTTTTGTTTGTATTTTGTATCCATGCTAAGTCACTTCAGTCCTGTCTGACTCTTGGACATCCCACGGACTGTAGCCTGCTAGGCTCTTCTCTCCATGGGATTCTTGAAGCAAGAATACCAGAGTGAGTTCCCATGTCCTCCTCTACAGGATCTTCCTGACCCAGGGATCGAACCTGTGGCTCCTGCTTTGCAGGCCAATTCTTAACTGCTGAGCCACAGGGGAAGATTAATACCTTGCAATTTTCTCCACTCCTCTTAACAGAACAACTATATTTACATTTCTCTTTGTTGTTGTTGTTCAGTCTCTAAGTCTTGTGTGCCTCTTAACAAGTCCATGGATTGCAGCATGCCAGGCTCTTCTCTTCTCCATTATCCCCTGGAGTTTGCTCAGATTCATGTCCATTATGTCAGTGATGCCACCCAACCATTTCATCCTCTACCGCCCCCTTCTCCTTTTGCTTTCCCAGCATCGGAGTCTTTTCCAATGAGGCAGCTCTTCCCATCATGTGGGCAAAGTATTGGAGCTTCAGCTTCAGCAACAGTCCTTCCAATGAAAATCCAGTGTTGATTTCCTTTAGGATGGACTGGTTTGGTATCCTTGCAGTCCAAAGGACTCACAAGAGTCTTCTCCAGCACCACAATTCAAAAGCATCAATTCTCCAGTGCTCAACCTTCTTTATGGTCCAACTCACCTCTGTACATGACTACTGGAGAAACCATAGTTTGGCTACATGGACAAAGTGATGTCTCTGCTTTTTAATATGTTGTCTAAGTTTGTCATAGCTTTCCTTCCAAAAGCTCCTCTGTTCTCCAGTTTTAATTGTATGCCTGCAGTCACTGTTCAAAGTTATTTGGGAGCCCAAGAAAATAAAATCCGTCTCTTTCTTTACCTGTTGGAATCTCACCCATTTCCCAAAGCCCATGCTTATGCAATCTTCTTTATAACAGTTTGAATGAGTCTACTGAGTTTATCTTTCTTAATTTATCTGAAATCTTGATCATATTTTGTCTCACTACATTTTGTGCTCCTTTTTTCTCTTTTGAGAATCTCCAAGTTCTGTCATGGCAGGGAATAGACCTTACATATCTTTCCAATTTTTTCTTTTTTTCCTGAACACTGGGACAGAGAAGTGGAAAGTAGGCCTTTGAATACATGCCAGGCTTGCTTTCCGGATATACCTTGTACTAACTCAGTGGCCTTGATTAAACTATTCTAGTACTATGCATGCCTCTTCATATTATAGTCTTGTCATCATAGGAATGTTGTGAGGATCAGATAAGCTACTTAATTTTTACAGGAAGCTTTATCTCACTTAGTAGTTGTTAGCATTTGTTTGTTCAGTGGGTAACTGATTTGGCTGACTATCCCTCTATGGTGTCCTTTTGCTCTTAAAAAACAGTCTTGAATTAATCCACTGGACCTGATACAACTGCCATTATTATTCTGACACATCTTTGCTTTTGCATTTTGTCTCATTTGCCTTTAGAGAAGAATTTACATTAGTATATTTGATAGAATGTTGATTTGTAAACAACTCTTTTTCTAGGTGTGATGGAGAGTAGCAAAAAACCTGACCAAAAAAAAAAAAAAAAAANGTTTAATATTGTAATCCTTGTATCTAACTTTAGCTTGACAGTAAATGAGAAATTAATGGAAAGCAAAAGCAGTTTTCTGAGGGAAAACCAGTTACTATAAGAGGAGAAACAAGCCAGCCTAGTCACTGAGTTATACCCATTGTTTCCATTAAGATCCCTCTTGTTTTATGGCACAGTTTAAATGCAAGAACCTTCAAGAGAACTATGCCCATTTAATCTGACAGTTATTACTTGACTTCAGAGTACCTTGAAAAGTAGTTAAATCAATGGCTGCATAATTTTAGCATTTTAAAATGGTTGATATACTTCAATAAATCACAGTATGATTAGAAGTAAGTTATTTGTTCAGCTATTCACAAGACCATTGAGAACCATATGGTAAGGAAGGAAGCAAATGAAACTAAAACTTTAAACTCCAAATCCTCTTTACTGTTCATGGTAACACTTCATTATCATTTAAATGTTCTGTTAGAGGGATTTTGATTTAATTTTGATTTTGTTTTTAATTTTGATTTTGATTTTGTTCTATTAGAGGGATTTAATTGCTTATTAACTGTAATAAAATATTGTATGGTTAAAGGAAAAATGGAAAATTCTTTTTAAATTAAGGTGAAATTCTGAGAAGTTTAATTAAGAATGCATAAATATTTAGAAATATATTGATGTATAGGCTGGTATTTATCAATACATTAAAGATTTGTTTCCNAGACTCTGATGCTGGGAGGGATTGGGGGCAGGAGGAGAAGGGGACGACAGAGGATGAGATGGCTGGATGGCATCACGGACTTGATGGACGTGAGTCTGAGTGAACTCTGGGAGATGGTGATGGACAGGGAGGCCTGGCGTGCTGCGATTCATGGGGTTACAAAGAGTCGTACACGACTGAGTGACTGAACTGAACTGAGGAAAGAGAGAAAGAGAAGAAACCAGTATTTGTTTCATTCCCGCTATGGTCTGAATGCGTCCCTCCATATGCTGAAATCCTAATGTCCAATGTGATGGTATTAGGAGGTGGGGCCTTTGGGTGGAGCCCTCCTGAGTGAGATTAGTGCCCTTATATGTGAGGCTCTGAAGAGTTCCCTAACCCCTTCTACCATGTGAGGATAAAAGGACAAGTCTACTACCAAAAGTGAGCCCTCATCCATGCCATGGACCATGCCAGTGCTCTGATCTCAAACTTTCAGCTTCCAGAACTGCAGAAATAAATTTCTCTTGTTTATAAGCCACCCAGTCTGTGCTATCTTGCTACAGCAGCCAGAATGGACTAAGACAGCTCCCAGTGGGAGCATTTTATAAATGCCACACCATTGCTTCATCACCGAGATCCTAGGAAGCTGGCATCCTTCTCATTCACACCCGGGAGTACTGAGGGTCCTTGAGGCAACATCGCTGAGACAGGAAGTAGCCTATGCAGTAAGGCAAGCAGGTAAGAGGTCATCATGCTTTATGTCTTTCTTGCTGAAGCTTCAGAAGATATCTGTAAAACACTAAGCCCTCTAATAGACAGGTTTCTATTAACATAGAGAAAAACTGGAATAAGTTTCTCAGTGTTCCAACTATTTTTTTTTTCTTCCTGGAATTTGCACATATCATTTGCTGCTCTGATGTCTTTGATTATGAGATGCTTTTTGGCAGGAGAAAATTGTTCGAGTCGAATTCCAAGGGTTGAGGAATTTCTCCATCTGTTCTCTTTGAATCAGGAGGATCATGATAAGGTGTAGAATAAGAAACTGAAAGAAAGTGTGGTTTTCATTTTTAAGAAAGCCTGTGTACACGGAAAGCTGGTGAAGAGTGTATTTCCATCACATCATTAGCTGAGTGAACAAGTTATAATCCGGAGGGGGGAAAGGCCCCATAGACGAAAATTTCAGCTGAAACTGACACCCCTGTTCAAATAGCAAATCACTTCAGAATCTGAAAATTCTAATTTTGCAACTCACAGACGCTTCCAATTAGAACGGGGAAGGTTAGTGTGGTTTCAGCTGTTACTTGAAAATATTAAAACATGCCAAGAAAACTCAGAGTTGGTACAAAGGAGTTTCTTTTTCTACTGAAATATTTGCTCCTCCAAAAATAATAATCACAGAGACGTCAGGCCCCGTTTCCCCCAAGAAGTCACACTTAACACTCTTCACTTTCTTTTATGGCTGGGAACGTGGCACAGACCCACACATGCCTCCACTTTATAAAACAAACACACACCTTCCTGCCATCTGGAAGGCCTTGAGTTAATCTGGGTCTGTGGGCAATAAGTTTTTGGAACGTGGCTCTGTTCTGACACGAACTTCTGATTTATCCAAGCAAATAATCATCAAGCCTGAGAGTCTGAAACTTCTATACCTCTGGCTCAGAGGCCCTGCTAAGGAGTCGCTTGTTTACAGGTATGTGCAAGATTGGGAAAGAGAAACATCCTGTTTTTCGAAGCAGGTTGGAGAAGTAGCCAGCATATTTTTTTCCAAGTGAGTCATAAATCTCGGTAGCCTCAGTTTGAGGAACAGGCTGGGAGCGCAGAACCCTGTTGAGAAAAAATAGGCCTCTAAGTCAAGGGCCAGCTGAAGCTGTACAAGCTCAGATCCATTTTATGCTAGCATGTAGGAGACGATTCTCTGGGCAGACATCTGAGCCCTGTCTTGAAGCAATTTGTAAGCGGAAGATTCTGCCCACTTTAATTTGTCGAGTAAACAGTTCTGGCGTTATCACTGCATATTAGTCATGAAAGCTGGAATCTGATAAAGAGAGCAGAATGCAGTTTTCAGAGAGGACAAAAGTTCACTTGGAAAGCATATGTGCAAACCTCAGGGACCCTGATCAGTGGAAGCAAATGCAAGAGACAGCTAAGTGCCTGGAACCAAATGAACGAGAGAGCCACTCATCAGGTGTAATCAAGTGGGGATGAGGGGGGCTGTGTGGGGGGACATTTAATTTAATTTATCATTTTGACTGAGTTTAGCCTTTAGGTCTTGAGAAAACTCAAGATCAGGAATGTTCAAGGCCAAGAAAATATTTGCTCTGAGATGACTGGAAAACAACGTATGTTTCTCTGGTCAGGAGAAAGTTCCAACTAGATCCACTCAATTCAAAGCCCCAGAGTTAACGGTGAAGCTCAAGAGCAGAAGCTCAGATAGACTTAGGCTCAAATCTCAGGTCTTCTGATTAGTAGCCGAGTGACCTTGGCAAATGACTACATCTGAGCCTCAGTTTCTTCATCTGTAAAGTGGGGATAATAAAACATTCCTAATCAAGCTGCCTGAGACAATTAAAAGAGATAACATGTGGAAAGCAATTAGTACAATGCCTGACACATTTAGTAAGAGCTCAATAAATGGAAGCTATTTCTACAATTATTCCATATAAACTATCCTAGAGAATCATCGCTATCCCAGGCTTACCATGAATAGAAAAATGTAATGAGTAAGGATGAGAAAAGTTAACTTGATCCAATTATATAGGTATGAGCTATATACTTGTGATATTACTTCTGTTTCTTGATTAGAAGCCCTTGGGTCTATAGAGCTAAACCTCATACTGTTAGATGACAGAAATGTCAAGTGGGGAGCTTAATCATGACTTGTTCGGGAGACTGTGCTTACACTGGCGCCACTATGAAAAATTTGTACTGGTACACTGAGAAGCATAGCAGGTCCAGCCTTTTCAATTGGTTGTTTAAGCTAAAGCACTCATTCATGAATTAATTCAATAGTTACTTTTTGTGACAAGACCTGTTCTGGGCACTTGGAATGTTCATTTCAGTTAACAAAACAGGCAAAATCCTCTGTGCTTATGGAACATGTATTCATCCATTGACTCAATCATTCATTCTAGCATATGGGAACTGCCACACTAGGAGTTAAGACAGGGAAAAGGCAAAGCTGCAAAGGTGCATGTGACACACTGATAAGCTCCTTCAGAGCAGAGAGTGATGGAGCACATCTCTAAATAACTACCAGATAACAATGTAGTAAGTTAGTAGCATAGTAGCGGAGGCCATTGTGGACAGACTTAGAGGAAGGAGCAAAATATTCTGAGAGCAAGAGTGTGGGGACACAGGGACCTCCCTGGTAGTCCAGTGGCTAAGACCCTGCACTCCCAATGCAGGGGGCCCAGGTTTGATCCCTGGTTGGGGAACTAGATCCCTCATGCTGCAACAAAGATTTTGAATGCCACAATTACAGATTCTGCATACTTCAACTAAGATCTGGCACAGCCAAATAAATACATAACTTAATTTTATTTTTAAAGTATGGGCACAGAGACTAAGGAGGGAGCAAGAGATGAAGACATTTGGGATGATTTTAAAGAGTAAGCAGGAATTTGCTGTTGGGTAAGATGGGGAAGGACTTCACAGGTAGAACCCACCTGCCAATTCAGGAGA